>JABASP010001859.1:0-24619 GCA_019776565.1 Sminthurinus signatus | reverse complement strand
TTTTCGACCAAAACCTTTTACAATGATGTTTTCTCATCCCTAGCAATAGTTTTTTGAAGGTTTTTTGAAAAAATGGAATTTTCGCGATTTTCACCTCTACTAGCTGGTAAAGTTAGTCATGTACACAGGGTAAACTATTTTACATGAGCTTGATAAAATGGTCTGTTTCACTTTTGTGGAGGATGGCGTTTCCCCATTCTGCTCTGTTTTTACTTTTGACTCTGGGATTCCGAGAAGCGAGAACCATGTGTGTTTTGTCTTTGCCTTTTGTCTTTTGTCTCGTTTGAATCTGATTGCTATTGTATATTGTAAATGTTAAATGTGAGAATTTGTGAGTGGATATGTGCATTTTGGATCCATTTTAGGCTTGTACTTTGTTTGTAGTTGCGTGTGTGTGGATTGTGTATGCAATTATGTCAGATTAAAAGTCAGAGGATTTACGACCTACGATCCACACTTTCTTCTCTCAATCCTACAAATGCTACAATAGTAACAATTTGAGTATCAAGTATCAAATAGAACAACACTAATACTCACACTTTGAGAGCTCTGATCTCTGAAAATCCAACATCCAACATTCAAATCCACATCTAGAATTCAGCCAAATACAAAATACACAATACACAAGATTGGATCCCATTTCACGTTTTCAGCATAACTCACTCTAAACTCAATTTCCCATACGTTCTACCTCCACTTTACTTGTATCTACAATGCTCATAAATTTACCGTGTGCTGCATGACTTGATAGTGATAATTATTATTACTCTATTACACATTATACATAATATACATGTGCTTCATTTGAACTCGTTTGTATTTTTCTATCTGTAATTTGCAACTCATTGATGTGACTAAAATGTAGTTTTTGGGTATATTGCAAATAACTGTATCTTACCTTTTGTGTTTTGTTTTGTATTTTTACCGTCCGAGCTATTTTCTCTGATTTTGAGTTTTACTATCTATTGTACAAGTAGAGGTTAATGACAAACGTGTAGAGTCTATAATGTAGAATCTAGACTATTTTTGATAATTACTCAAGACTCGAAACTCGAAACTCGAAACTCAAGATTAATGAGTGGACGTGACCTGTCCTTTAAATTACAGCTTAATTTCAAACTTGATAATCAAAAGCTACCCTGTATTTTAAATTGGTCTAATATGTGTATTTTTTTGTCTTGATAATTTAATTTCCAGAATGGTCCGACTGTAAATTAACCTACCTGGGACTGAATGGGAATCAGTTGACTCAGATTCCCCGTCAACTCCTGGTCCGCTGCCCCCACCTCTTCCATCTAAATCTAGGTTATAATCAAATAGCTAATTTGGATGATCTCCTCCACCTGACCACCTCCGCCTCCAACACCATCGGGATTGGAACGACTACTAGGGGGATGAGGATCCGTCGCCTCCGTAATTTGAGTACACTCGTCCTCCGCAATAACCCGATTCGAACTCTGTCCTACACCTATAATAATGACTTGAATAACCTCCTCATGACTGACAATCATGTACGACGGAGTAGTGATAATCCCAAAAATACTAATAATAATAATAACAATAATAATGATAATAATAATAGTAATAATGTTAACAATGAGATTCGAGAGTTGTCTAGTGATAGTAGTAACAATTTCAATATCAATATGAACCTCCCTCAACCGCTACCAATATCCATGGAACCAACATCAACTTCAAATGAAGTCCTTCAAAGTCCAAATTCAAATTCAAATCAAAATCCAAGTAAAGGACCAAATCCAAATCCGAATCCGCTTGGTCACCTTTTCAATACAAACGCCAACACCAACACCAACCTCAAAAATGATCAAAGTGGAAGTGGACGGAAGCAGGAGAATAAGAGGAAACAACATAATAGTAGTGTGGATCTATCTATCGAGTCCAGTGAAACTCCAGGAAATGCTCGAGGCAGATCTAATCCAAAATTCTCCCATTCAAATACCAACACAAACACAAATACAAATCCAAATGATCTAAGCGTCACAACTTCAAATCCCATGGGCAGTGGAAGTGGCAGTGGTAGTGGTAGTGATGGTTCCTTTAGTAATATTTTTCGTTCGGATGTATTCCCAAATCTCCACGAGTTGAGCTTGTCCTTTTGTCAGTTAATTGGAGAGTTGGAGCCATTTCCAACACTTCCGCTCGTCACCCTGGAAATTAGTAACGGACTCAAGAGTGCAACCACCCTCCACCGAAGTATTTTCAGCTCACTTCGGAACCTTGAGTGGCTTGCCTTGGACTACAATTCACTCACTTCCATTAGGTAAGTTTTATACAGTGTACAATATAAAATATACACATGCATATAATGTCTAATGTCTAGTCAATGCCAATGTCCATGTCGATTGCCGCTTGACGGTGGTAGAAAATACATACCTAATACAAAATCAAGGTGATTGTACAAAGTACAAAGTATAAAAAGCCCAAGGTATACCTTTTTGGCTTTGTATACTTTGGTTTGGTTGTATCTTGTGTCCACCAGAACCCAGAACCAGCATCATCAACTTTTTAGGAAATCTAATACAGTTCTGGACTTTGGACTTTGGACTCTAGAATCTAGACTTGGGTCTCAAGAAGTTTGTTTGAGAAACATGTACATTGTACAATGTACATAGTACAAACTTGTCCTTTGTACTCCTTTCCTTACTCAATCACTCTTTCACTTTACTACTTATCTCAATCTGAATGAATCGTGAATACAAATGGCCTCGTTGTATTTTATTTATGTGGAAAGAGTAGAGAGAGACAATAAGAGACAGTGCTGTACAATTGCTGTTACAGTTCCAGGTTACAAATACACTAGTACAGTGTAGAATGTAGAATTTAGACGGTATAGAGTGTAGACAGGAACATGGAGAACCAAATTGAGTCAAAGGGGACGAAAACATACTTCCGTTTCCATTACCAATTCTTTTCGTATTCCGATTCCTATTTGACATTTGCCCGGCTTTTGTAGTTTTTTAGGTTCCGCTCACGAGTTTGAGTTTTTGCAGGTTTCCTCTCTCTCTCTCTCTCTGTGTCCTCGTACCTTGTGTCTAGTGTATAATGTCTCTTGTACCTTTTACACATAGTTTTTGTAGACTGCAGACGGCACAAGTACCTCACTCCAGTCTAGTTTAAGTTAAGTTGCGAGAACTTTGCTTTTCCTTTTTGCGAAACACTTTTTAATGTTTTATTCAGAGACAAGGAAAGAGGATGAGGAGGAAGATGCGGACGAAGGACGAAGGACGAGATGGGACAGTCAAAATCTCCTCTTTTTCTCCTTCTATTTTTGTCCATGGTTCTGATTCTGAATTCGGATTCGGATTCTGATTTTGATTCCAGTACATTTTAGACTTGCAATTCTACACTCTATACTATAGTTTATTTCACAAGCATCTAGAATCTAGAACTAAAACTAGAACTAGAACCAGATCTAGAATCCTGGATCCACTTTGTACACAAACTTATTCCATATAACTTGAAACATACATCATATTATTATGTACAGAGCAAAAGAGTGAACAGAATTTAGGCTAGAGACTAGAGACTGGATACTGGAGATGGACGTACATTTTTTAGATGAACCTCGTTTTTGAAAACACTTGGAGAAACATCAGAGACAGAGAAGGAGAAGGAGGAGAAGGTACAGAAGATGAAGATGAAGATGGAGGAAATGGATCTGTTGAAACTTTCGTCGACTCTATACGCTGTACTCTGTACTCTGTTCTCTATACTTTGTCCTCACTTTCTCTCGCCTCTTTTCACTGTTTTTTACTTTTACTCTTCATACGCTGTTACGATTAGACTTTGTTACTTTTGCACTTAACGGGAAATTTTTCCACTTTCTCTCTCTCTCTCTCTCTTTAATTTTATCTTCCTTGGTCCTCGGTCCATGGTACATGGTCGTCTCCTCTTTCACTCCGTTCGCTTCCGCTCCCATCTCAACAACTTTCTCTCTTTCTGGGGATTTCCAAGTAGCTTTCTAGACTGCGGACTGTACATTGTACATGTAGATGTGTATGTGTTTGAGCGTGTGTGAGGTGTATGTCATTTATTCTGTCCTTTTCCCTGTCCCTTTCTCTTACTCTTTTTACTTTTTCACCTTTTCATTTTCATAGCAAGTAGTAAGAGAATAAATGTTGAATGGTACACATGTATATGTACATTTAGGACTGAGGACTGAGGAATTTTGGAGAGAGAGAGAGAGAGAGAGGAAGAGAGTGAGTGAATAACGAGGAGACGGAGAGGAAGAATTATTAGGGGAATTGCCAAAATGTGGAAATAAAACACTTTCACTCCCTCTCCAATCTCCATCCTCCATGATCTCTATCTCTTATTTATATATGACATGTGAAATCTGAAACCTGGAATTTTGAATCTTTTATACACTTTACCCATTACACATTACGCATGCAGGATATTCACAACTGTAAAAGTAGTTTATATAAACATTATAAATTCAGAAGCGGAGCGATGACAGTCCCGTCAAGAAATATTGCACACCTATGGAGTACAGAATATGGAAAATATAGAACTTGGAGTATACAGAATCAGGAGTGGTTTAATATTGTCAACTTGTCCCAAAATAATATTCTACTTTAAAGGTGAACCAGAAACCAGAAACCAGATTTTTCTTCCAAAATCTAGGATACTGTACCTAATACATACAAAATGTGCAAATATTATGTTTTGAAAGAATAAAAATGCTAGATCATGTGAATTTGGAGAAAAGTCTTTGTGCTAAAAATAAACCATAGAAAGTGAAAAAAAACTCGAAATCCCACCCCTGTTTAAATTTTGAACTTTGTACAATCACCTTTGTTTCAAAGAATCGAAATGTATTTTCAAAAAATATCATAAAATTGGGAATATAAGTTATTTTTCTCAGTTTTAACCATTTATAATGTTCATAATGTTTACTGTAAAAGTTGGAATGGGAAAAAATAACATTATTGAAATTTTTACACAGATACTGAAGTTTTTTTTAGAGATATTTAATACTTGATATTTGATAGATTTCCACTCTTGACTCTAGATAACGTTTAAAATGATGGTTTTTTTATTTGAATATATTACAGTGAATACACATTTTACTCGAATAGAAGACTGAGTTATGTAAATTTGGAGTGGAATCGTCTCCTGTAAGTTTACTTTTGATCACTATTATTTATGAAGCATAAGGCCAAAATACTTTTTGTTTTTTCTGTTTTTAAAAACTAAAAACTAAAAAGTTTAAAATGATAGTGTAAAATTGTCTTTTGTTTTTTCTTTTAAAAAACCTTTTTTTATGACAGTGCTCTCCCACAACAAATGTTCCATCCAGACATTCACCAGTCCATGACACAACTTCGCTTATCCCATAATCGAATTCAGACCATTTCTAGTGAAACCTTCCTTTCCTTCCCTGCAATCAACTTGGACTTGAGCTACAACTTGATTCAAACCATAGAGAAACATGCCTTTACCATAGCGCCACCCGCGAATACGGGAGGAAATCGAAACTCTTCTAATAAAAATAATAGGAATATGAAGAATGATATTTCATCATCATCTGAACCAAGCAGTCCGTTTAATCCAACAGCTACAAATTCAAATTCAAATTCAGGATATTCATCCTCAGCATCTACTTCTTCTTCAGTGGCTGGCCCTGGAACTTTGGCAGGAAATGTAGCAAACTTAATAGCTAGAGGGGATGATCACCCTGGGCTTAATGTGAGTTAATAGTAAATCTGTTGCTTTAAATTTGATTTTACTAGAGTCCAGAGTAAAATCATAATTAATTTTCTTTATTAAATTACAAATGTGGTCAACTGTTTTTTTTTCTATCTGTAAACAGTAATCTGTAATTTCAAATTTTTTTTGTATTTTGTTTCTTTACAAAAAAAAGGTTTATTTGAACCACAACCGAATAACTACGATCCGTCCAGGAGCATTTGCTCAGGAGAGATTTAATCTGATTGATCTGAGTTACAACTCATTGACGTCGTTGAGCTTGGATATTTTTGGAAGGAGGACGATTGTGGATGGACTGAATGTCAGTCATAATTCCCTGGAGCGACTCAGTTTAAAACCCAGATGGTTGGGTAATCACATCATCAAGTTTATGGATCTGTCCTACAATCGAATTCCCTACAAGGGCATTGACTTTACAGCTCTCTGCGTCACCCGACTCCTCGACTTGTCCCACAATCGACTGGATAGAACTGATCCGCGTATCTTCCCTGCAAATTGCTCCCTCAAAGTAAGACAAATCATTATATCATCTAGTTTAGATAAATTCATAAATTCTTAAATTCATTAACTGTTGATTTGGTAGGATTTACTAGTAATAAATATGATACATTTAGTACATGAGCGGTTTGTTCATGTGACTGCGAATAATTCTAAATTCTACTCAATTAAGTAAATAAATCAATCTTTTAAATTGGGAATTTCTATAAATATATATTTTTTTTAAAGCCTAAAACTATAAATGGAAAACTGTTGTTGATGGTAAAAACAGAAATCTTGGATGTTCTATTGTGTTTTATTTGCGCTTTGTAGTGTATTCGTATATCAATCGTTATTTGTACAAGGATGTGTACAATTTTGACTGAAAATTTAGAGCATTCGTTTTAGAATTTGTAAACTGGCTAATCTCAATTAGTGAGAGTCTGAAATGTAAAAATTGTTTATAAGGTATACATAAAAGGCAAAATATCCCTACACTTTACAAAATACAAACTACAGAAAGCAGAATATAATTTGTATTTTTGTTTGTTTGTGGTGTCATTTACTATTCATAGGAGTTGAACTTGGGAGCAAATTCATTGGAAATGCTGGATCCAGGAAGTTTTTCAGCACTTCGGGATTTAACGGTGAGTTTTTACTTGACTTTTTATATTGTGTTCTTTGTGTGATTGTTATTCTTTTACCGTCCTTTTTTTACATTTTATCTTTCAAGTTTCAAGTTTAAAATGACTAGTATTTACTATTTACATAAAATAAACGCAAGTGTAGACTGCGTATACTTTTACTTTTAATTTTGTACTTCAAACATTTGTCGAAGGTTGAGTGCTGAGTTTGTAGTGGAAGAAAAATTGTCATGAGTTCTCAGTTTTGTCATCGTCGACGCTTGATTGTTTAAATAGAATACCTGTAGATTTTTGATACTTGATATTTGATATCTAATGCTTGTTTTGTTCATGTTTTTTTTACTTTGTACTTTGTACACTGTATCATAATATGTACATATGACTTAACCCAGGCAAGGGCAATCCTTTTTATGTCAATATACGGCAATCAATGCTACATTTTGTAGCAATGCATTAGCAATGCATTAATTTTTATTTCACAGTATAAGCCAAAATGCGTTGCCTATAACAATTATGTACACACGCGAGATTTTACATGGGATATACATATTGAAAAAAATTTTGAAAATTAATATTTCAAAAACGGCTGGATGGAAAATTTTAAAATTTTTGGGAGAATGTAGAGCTTGCCAAGTTCTAGGAACTTGAATTTTTTCAGATTTTTATTCGAATATTTAGTGCTCGAAAAATAATTAAACAGAAGTTTGCTACAAAATGTAGCATTGATTGCCCTTTCCTGGGTTAATTTCCCATTTCCAGTACACACTTTTAATAACACATCTCACATCTCATCTTCCTACTCTCTCTGCTCAACGTGGAGAATTCAAAACTCACAACAACTGAAAACTCAAAACTTTCCTTTTGTTTAGACTTTAGACTTTTGAGGCTGTGCGTGTCTTTTTACGTTTGGGGAGAGTTGTAACAAAATTATAAAGTATCAAACATCAAATACATGAGTAGGTATTTCTTTGTCTACTCATGACCGTAAAGAAGAGCGAGAGGAAACGAGATCTCACCCCTTTTTCCCTTTCCCATCGTCAAAGATCGACAAAGATATTTATATAAAACTCATCACTTTGAGTGTACCCTGTAAATTGTAAATTGTATGGATTTACACAGTATACAGAGAAAAGTTGTACATTTTGTACTTTGGATTTTGTACATTTCTCATCTCACCTTTCCTTTTGAGTGTAGGTTCTAAAATTTCTTCCTTCCTTTCTTTCTTCTCCTTTTAGTTGAAAACTGATAAGTGAAAACTGAGGACTTTTCTCCTTGTTTATGAAACTTTTAAACTACTGAGAATCTCTTTTTGTTCTTTGTCTTTTCTTGTTTGTTGTTCGTTGTTGGCGACCTCAAACATTTCTCCCTCTTCTCACTCTCTCTTTCTCTTTCTTGTTCTACTACTACTACTACTACTCTTATTTCTTACTTCTCTTTTCCGCCTGTGGGAAAATTAATTTTACTCGACTCATTTCTCCCTCTTCCTTTTCCTGTCATCCTTTTTAATATCTATGAGAAGAATAATGAAGAATGTTTTAGTTGGGATGCCTATCCATCTAAAATTACAATTTTCAACAGTTGATGCACTACTAATTTTGACGCACAAAAGAACAATAAAAGTGAAATTATTTATGTATCTGTGTTTGTGATCCTCCGTGTTGATTGTTGATTGTTCACATTTCACATGGTTGTTTGTAAGAAATTTGAAAGATGTTGAATGTTGAAACCTGTTGGCTGATGTAGATTGTAGATTGTAGATCTAGGCCCATTTATAACAAACACAAAAATTGAAAATAAATAAATTGATATTTTTTGAGGGCTTGAATTTTGAAACTTAAGTAAGAAGAGTCTTCAAGAATCAAGAATATAGTTTTTTCCTAGTTTTGCTTCCATTTTCTAAAATTCACTGATTAAAAATGGTGCGAGTAAATTATTTTTCACGAGAGGAGAAAATAAAATGATTTGAAAGTTTATAAAAGTAAAAGAAAAGGAATATGCGGTACATTTTATATTTTATAGAGTAAATAGTAAATAAATGGTGACAGAGAAAGTCAAACGGGAAGAACGGGATATAAAACTTATGACATGCAGAATGGAGAATGGAGAAGGGAAAAAATGAGAGGGAAGATGTAAAAAGCGAGAGAGAGAGTGAAAGGAGGCAAAGAATTATTATGTGTGAGAAAAGTGCAAAAGCCCGAGTTGACAACTGTATATGTACATTGTACATAGTCGTATACATCCAACACATAATAGATACACTCTGTACTTTATACACAGTTGAAATGAAAATGAAGAGGCTCAAAGCTCAAATGAAAAAAGTTGGTAGTTCTTCGTTCGTCGTCTTCGTCGTCGTCTATGGAGCTTTTCTGGTTCTGGGAATGAATGAATGAATGAATGAAATGGAGAAATGGAAATTGTAATAATGCTCTTTTTCCCTTCCTCTTCTTTTTCTTGCTGTAAAAGTCTCCGTTTCAAAGTGACTAGACGCTAGACTAGCAACAGGGCTAAAACTAAAAGTAAAACTAGTGAATGATGATGAGTTGAGTATCTAGTGTCTAGTATCTATGAAATACCAACTACGAACTGGGAACATTTTACTTGCATATATGTAAATGAGAAAGCTCCATTTTCCCTCTCTTTTCCCTCTGCACTCCGTCCTCACAAAACAAAAGGCGGTTGTCCTCTGTCCCGTTCTCTCTGTATATGTAATATGTAGATACTTTTTTGCAAGGGTGTTCTGAGACCACTTGATTGTGTCTTTTGACTGAATCCGTTCATCATTTTCATTATTTTCCTCATCCTCCCTCCTTCACTTTTTTTACTACACTGTGCTATACTACTATGCTTCTTCTACATACATATATGCAGAACACAGATAATAGATACGGTAGGCATACATAATATACTCCTTGAAATGTTAACCTATTAACTTCATTAATAACCACACTTGCCTTATGATCCTCATTCTCATTAGTCCTTATGTACTAGTCTTTTTCTTCATTTACCATTCTATTATTTTACTTCTTTTCTTTTTAGATCTTCTTTTTCACGTTGCACATTTTTACACAAAACTAGCACAAAATTATCATTGTGGTTATTCTACCATAAAATTATTACTATTACTATTTTCATACCCTTTGCTCTCAATTAACTCTTTACTCTTTAATGTAATTGAATTGAACGTATTTACAAAGAAAACAAAAACCATCCCCCGCCGACTACATTTTACATAATACATAATACAGAATAAATTTGAAAACACTGAATATTGAATATATGCTAAAAGTCAAAACATTTAATGCTTTATATTAATAATGTTGTTAGAAGCAAAGTTAAGCAAAACTAAAATTTTAATAGGCACACAAATCACAAAGAATTTTTCTGCAAAAGTCATCATTTTATTTGTAATTCACCTTTTTATAATTCAGTACAGTGTAAAATAGTATATAGCAAATGGTAAAATTCAGTCTCATGTCATAATATTTTTGTTACACATCAATATCTTTTTTTTCGTAGAGGAAAAGGTGATAGTAAATTTTAAAAAAGTTATAAAGTTATAAAAGTTATGTATTTTTTCATGGTAAAATAATTAAATTACTTACAAATATGAATAATTTGGATATATAAAAGCATACACTAGTATTTGTCATCTATTGTTTCTTACAAAACGTAAAATTAGGAAATGTTCGAACAAAAGTACTTTTATCATTATTAATTCTTAAAAATAAAGGAATGAAAATAGTAGAGTATAAATGTTATTTTTATCAAGGAAGGGTAGTTACAACTTTTAATTTGTTGTCATCACTCTGAAAATATTTTGAAAGAGCTCCAGAGTTATATTGAGAAAACGTTTCTGGAAGTAATTTTTCTAGTTCCAATTCCGCTGTCGCAATCCGAACGGCCCAAATTGTGAAGCCGCCGTATACCACTGAGACGACAAAATAAATAATAGCAAAGATATAGCACAAAATAAATGCATAGACAACGGATGTGAAGACATTCCAAAGTAAGTTTACGGTGGCAAACATGAGCCAACTTTTTAAGTGATCAGGATTCCTCTGTAACAAAATATACACAAATACACATTTTACATTGCACATAAATAGAAAGAGCTAAGGATCATTGAAAAACATTTAGAATTTAAGAATGTTTCATGAATAATAATAGTTGGTATTGGTAATAATTACTACCATTATCATAAATGACAAGGAATAAAGAATGAAGTGGCATATAAACAAAGCACACAAAACTCACGTCGTATGCTCCTATAAGTATTATTAATCCAAATGCAAATCCAACAACCAAAAATGGGAGATTAAGTATAAACACAGTCTTGAGTATACCCTCTGAAATTTAGTCAGTAAATAGTATATCATGTGATTTATCCACAATAATAATCTAAATACTGAATGCTAAATAATGATACTTTATTATTTATATCTCAAATGCATTCAAAACTTACTTTCAATTTTTACTTCATGTACATCCGCAGAATCCTCCAGAAAAGCATTTGGCATGTCACCCATAAATTCAGTCATGTATACGAGTAAAATAAAATATAAGGAACATTGAATCTGTTTCAAAGCACAAGTAATTAAATTAAAATCAATATTTACATGGATCACCAAAATCAAAAGAAAAGATACAAAATCACATATTATGAATATAGGTGAATTACAGATTTACAATAATAATAATTATTATTATTATTGTTATTTTCCACTCACAATTTGGAACCAACCAATCAGTTTACACCAAGAAATAGCTTCACAACAACAAATCTGTTTACTTGCACGAACTGACATTTTTCTTAATCAGAGTCTTGAGTCTTGATTTTTCTATTAAAGGATTAAATAATATAGTTAAATACGTTTAACTTTACCGTTAATAGTTTTTTTTAAAAGTCACGAAATTTGATGATATTCCTCCCAAAATTCCAAAACTAAAAAAGACGCAGTCGATTGTATCCTCGTAGTTACAGAATGGAATTGGATAAGAAACTACTGAAGAAAAAAAAGAGTATGACGTATGACACATTGAATGTTGAAAAGGGGAGATAAAGACATAATGATAATATAGATTGTAGAATGCGCCCAGAGGCCTTATTTATCTATTTTCAATAGGCAGTCCTTGTGACTTATTGACTTATGCACAATATAGAATATAGAAAATGCATTTCCTTGTATTGTAAAACTCAAAATCCATTAATATGTACAATGTACATTCTACATTCACAAGTATTTACCCGTAAACAAGTAACATGTGAGCTTGTAAAGTCTATAGTATACGAGTAAACACAACACAAGACATTAAATACAGTAATGTACTTGGGTTATAATGATACAGGTAAATGCATTGCAACACAAAAATATTCCACAGCTCTTCTTACAAACAATTAAAAGCTATACGTGACATACCGACAGATATGATGTACAAGTTACAACTCAAAACTCAAAATGAGACTCTCTTGAATACTGACAACGTTAAAAAAATAAGCAATGTGTTTTGTGTTTGTAAGGCGCATTAATGCTTGAGAATTTTGTCAAACTATGGATAAATGATAAATGCTCCTGAGGTTAATTTCTCAAGCATAAAAGTCATTATACTGTACTCTAACAAAATATACTTTGTACAGTACAGTGTATAAAAGCTTTCATTGTACAAAACTTCACTCTAAAAAACGAGAAAAGTTTTGGGTTTTTAAAAATGAATTAAATGTGGACTTTCTTAATGACTTTAAAGTATGATTAAAATTTCATTTTTACCGTTCATCTTTGTCGTTTTGATCCAAGGCTTGCACATTGGATGGTCTAAAAGACTTGAGCCCCACTTCTTTTACATGTCGAAGCACAGAACGTTGTGACACTCCAGTTTGTTTCGCTACTTGCCGTGATGAAATTTCCGGTTTTTCTTTGTAAAGTCGCACTATCTCCTTTTGAACTTCCTCAGTCACAGTACGCCTGTTCCGATTCCGCTTCAAATTTTCGACTTGCCTGTGCTTGTTCCATTTTTGTACAAGCCGAGAAATGCTTGAACTGTGAGGTGGAGCACAATTATAACTTTTTCGAAATCGCCGTCGAACTTCATTAAAATTTTTGCATTCAAAGTAAGTTTCTAACATAAATTTCCGCTCCTCAATACTATAAACCATTATGAAAAGTTAATAAACAAGGAACAAGGTAAAAATCACCAAAATCCGGATAAAAATGGAGATAAATTTCAAATTCCAACTTCCAACTCCTCTACAAATTTTTATACTAAATGCAAAAAGAAAAGTTTTTGTAGCTATATAATATATAAAAAAAAGAATTTCTCACTCATAAAAAACGAAAAAGCAGTCCGACAACCGATAGGCACAAAAATCAACAAGGCCCTGAACATGCACATTACTGTAGTAACATTCGAAAATCGAAGGACGGAACACATTGCGTTTTATAAGCGTCTCACCCTGTAGACTGTAGACCTTTATTATAAAAAATGTAACGGCTTATCGTATTTGGATGAATATAACACCTCCAAGTTTTTCATGCTTCAATTTTCAAGAGTTTTTTCTTGAAATTAAAATTGTACTCACAATATTCGATGTATTATTTTAAGGCTGAAGACTTGAGACATTGCTGTTTGTTTCGTTCTGTTATGTGTATTACGTTCTACAGCATAATGTAAAATATAAAATGAATACATGTGTGCTATTGTTTTTCCTTTTCAGATTCTGGATCTATCGGACAATCAAATTGTTTTAGTCCCACCCATCCTCTTTATTCGGAATACAAAGCTCAGATATTTGGATTTATCCAGAAACCGTATTCGCTCACTGCCCAGAGACTCCCTTGTAGGATCTGCCATTGAAATCCTCAACTTGGGTTCAAATCAATTCGTCAATCTACCCGTTGGAGCCTTGTCTCAAGTACGTATACTTGGACAATGTACATTGTACATTGTACATAATTTCACAAGTTGCCTTTCAAAATTCTTTAAGCGTACACCATACACACAAAATATGATGACATTCCTAGAATTTTTAAAACAGAATAGAGAGAGAGAGAGAAATGGACATCCGTCCGTATGTTTTATGTAAGATGTATCTAAGATGGAGGAGAAAGAAATGGGAGAGAAAGATAGAGAGTAAAGACATGTGAGCCAGATGCCAGTTGGAAAGATGGAAGATAGAAAGCATGTTTTTCTAGTCCGTAGTCCATAGTCCACAGTCCGTAGTCCGTCCACTTCTAATAGAATAAAAACATGCTGAGTCTGATCTTCTTGTATACTTTCTACTTTCCTTCCGTATTTTTTCTCCATCTCTCTACATCTCTTGGTTAAGAGTTCAGATACGACATGCACACTACATGGATACTATTTGAAGTGCAGCGTGTAGTACATAATATATATGTGTGATCAATGTTTCTATTTTCTATATGAACTTGTTTCTTACAGATTTCACGTCGGTTGAGACGATTGGACATGTCACAAAACTCGTTGGAACACTTGGACAGGTAAAAAACTTAATCTATCTTTCTATCTATCTGTACCACTCTACATCATCATCAGCTGTAGACTGGAGACTGTAGACTGTAGAGGAAGGGGATGGTTTTTCTCCATCTCTATTCTCTTTGCTTTGTCTACTGTCCACTTTTCTTACTTCCTACTTGTTCTTCTTCTTCTTCCAATTCCAAGTCAAGTGTCCTTGTTAATTGTACTTTTTTCTGTTTTCTGTTGAACAAAAAAATATAGCACCATGTTTGAGTCCATTGCGGGTTTGGTCCATCTTAATTTGTCACACAATCGTCTAACCATTTTACCCGATAATGCCTTTGCCAATTTAGCGTCACTGAGGGAATTGGATCTCTCATTTAATTTCCTCCGAGCCAATTTCAAGGTAAGCTTTTTGCTTCTTTCTTTTCCCTTTTTTCTATGTGTTATGTAGTTTCCTACCATATTTCAAAATTACGCAAACGCATACACATGTACAAATGTACAAATGTACAATGTACACATGTTTGAGCTACGAGTTATTTAAATGATGGCTGAAATTATTTTTTCTGCATTAAAATCTAAAATTCGGGCGATAAAATGGAAGTGGAGTATTTTGAAATTTGAACTATAGATATAAACATTTACAATCAGAATAGAAAATAGGAGGATCGCTAAAAAAAGAAACGATTGGTTTTATAATCTAAACTTCTTTTTAACATTTGCAGGAGCAGCTTTTTTATTTTTCTGTACTACATCAAAATGATTTGATTTTTAGAATAACTCTAGATTCTAGATTCTAAATTCTAAATCTGTAGGATATCAAACATCAATAATTATTTATATAAAATATGTATAGCTGATCCTGAAAAAGGAACACGTTCATTTCAAATTTCAAAACACTGACTATGAAATCCGTAATGTAGAGAAATTGAAGCCCTGAACACCAAACGTAATACACACAACACACAATATATGCTCCTTACTCCTTACTTACTTTAACTTTCTATAGAAAATAGAGTGAGATTGGTTTTCCTGTGAATATTTTATTGAAAAAATTACAAAGAACGTAAAGAAATGTTATAGAAAAAAGAAACAAAAAAGATTTAGCATTTGGAATTTGGAATAATAAACTGGCAGAGTAAAAATAGTACGTGTTTTTCCTGTTTCCTTGTTTTTTGGAGACTTGGTTGTTTTTATCTTTTTTTATTGTTGATTGTGGTTTTTGGTTGTGTTCTGGTACTTGTCAGATGAGAATGAAGAAATATTACGGTCAGTTTCATTCATGCTGGTTTTCGTTCCTCTCGTGCCTTGGATTTTTTATTTTAAGTAGGGGGAGAAAATTGTACACTGTGTAATGTATAATGTATCTATATCTATTGTACTTTGTTCTGCATGCATTCTTTTATGCCTGTATCTTTTTTCTTTCATAAGAGGCTAGCTAGTGTCTAGTTTTTAGTGGTAATGGTAGTTTTACACTTACATTTTCACTGTAGTGTTACTACAAGTTGATGGACGCTGTAAGTTGTAAGTTTTCTGTTTTAAGAGTAGGAGAAATAAATATTAGAGTAGTTTGGAGTTTGGAATTTGGATGCAGGTAGAAGTAAAAGTTATACGTTGAAGGTATAGACAGAGGAGCTGGAGACCAGAGATATGTACAATGTACATACCGGAGGATAGTATAGTATGTCGTTGCATCTTTGATGATGAAATTCGAATACCTTGTCTGCTTTCTTCTACAATGTACAATACTTTCTGCTTCATTGTCCTCTTCAAGATGAGCTACCGAAAAAGAAAACAAGGGGAAAGGGGGAGAAAGAAAATAGTAAACAGGGTTTTCTCTGTACTTTAGATGTGAGATGTTAGCCGTACAACTTGCAGCATAGGAAATACAAAGGAAAGAGAAATGGACCGTATCATGAGCATTGTACATTGTACATACCTGCATGTAAAATGCAGACACACAGAGTACAGAAAAGAAACGGGGAAGTGAATCAACGGAATTTTCTGAGGTCAACCCTCGTCTCTGCATAATTTAGAGGGTTAAAAGTGTTTTAGAAATCCCCAAAGTAGACTGTAAACAAGATTCCTGTAGTTCACACACAGAACGTGGATTATGTGCATGATTATGCACACAACATTTTAGGCATATAAATATAAATAATATGCGTGTATATATAGGTATATAAAAAAGAGCCTAGAGCATCGAGTATCGAGTTTGGAGTTCATACATATACCAAGAGAATACAGTAGCAGATACAGATACAGATAAACCATAGGAGATGTGAGATGTGAGCAGTACATGGTACATGTAAGCATATAAAAAATGTACCAGAGTTTGTATTATTCAAGCGGATTTCAATTATCTTTTCTTTCCCGTTTTTTTTCTCTTTTTCTCTTTCTTTCTTTCTTTCTTTCCTTTCTTTCATTTCCGCTTTTTCTTCCTTCCGCAGAGACCATCGAAAATTTTATACAATGATAAGAATAAGAAATAAGAAGTAATAATTCTTTGTGCTTTTTTTGAGTCTCTATTTTTCTGTATAATATATAATATATCGTAATTTTATATACCATTTTTTATCCTCAAGTCATTCCACAAAGTTATATTCTAGAGTCTAGACTCTGTATTCTAGAATCTAGATGTGTGTGTAAAACGTAAAACGCATAAAATTTAATGACTAATGATGAAATGATGAAGGCGGAAGAACGTGACTACATATATCAACATTGAACATTGAACATGCTTTTGTACATGTACTATGTATTATGTATAATATTAATTTTTTATGTGAAACAGGAATAAGAATAACTAACTATGGACTATTTTTTTTTCAAATGTAATTTTTCCAGGAAATGTTTCACTTCCTCCCAAAACTCAAGTTGTTACGACTGTGTGGGTGTGGAATCAAAGTTTTGCCTTTTCTTCCCTTACCACATCTCGTCTCCCTAGATTTAGCTTATAATGGACTCGCGGACATAAAGATGCAGAGCTTGGGATCACTTACAAGGTTGAGACATCTGGATTTGTCTGATAATGATTTGACGAGTTCTAGAATACCTAGTTGGACACCGCTGTATAATTTGGTACACTTCTTTTTTCAATTGTACTATTTAATATTTTATGTAGATTGCAAATTATAAAGTTACGGAACGAGAAGGCAAATGCAAATACTTGCAGATACTTAACACTTTTTTCCTTAATTTTTTATAGGTGACTCTCAAACTGAATAGCAATCCATTAAAACAGTACGTTCAGTATAAGCTATTAAACTATATGACATGAAACATGAATGATAAACACACATTAACTAGTTTTTCTACATCAATTATCAATTCCTATGAAAATTTATTTTGTATTTTATGTTTTCCTACTTACAGTTTGACTAAGGATACTTTCTACGGATTAAATCGACTGGAAAGTCTAGAGATTTTGAATATCAGTAAACTGGATAGATTTGACACGGATGTATTATCACAATTAAATAATTTAAGGAGCTTAGCCGTGGAGACTCATCCAATTATTGAAAAGTACAGATTTCGCCTAGGTCAAATTTTGTCCAGCATTCCTCATCTTGAGGAACTTAAAGTACGTCTTAGTTTTTGATTTTTAACTATTTCGATGTATACGCTACTTTTTACTTATTATATATGCAGCCGTTGATTAAAAGAAAAACAAAATTTCTATAATTTCTTTGAAAATACATAGGTGATAATTAAAGAACCTGTTCTGTCTGATCAACTTCAAGGGTATTATATTATTACTTATTTCAAATACTAATACAAACAAATCAAATCAAAAGAATAATACATATTATTATTGTAAATATAACTATGTCCCTAAAATAATTCATATGTATGTTTCAAATGTTTGCAGTATTCAACCAAAATTGAGAAAATTGACAATTAGTGGGGAGAAGTTGAGGCGGATTGAGTCAAGTGCACTGGATGGTTTGGAGAATTGTTTTCACATTGACCTTTCCATAACTCACACGTCCATTGACGATGTTCCCGCCAAGATTTTTGAGAAACTGCAGAGTGCAGCATGGGCCAGACTAGACTTGAGTCATAATAAACTGTCATCTTTGGACTCCTTCACCTTTTATCCTGGGTCTAACCGAAGTGTGTGGTTTAGTCGAGGCACCAAAATCCTCGAAGGTATAAAAACAAAATCAAAAAAAATCAATGTTTATTTATTTAGTACTATACACAAACATTTAATCTATATTGTTATCATTTTTACTTTATTTTTCTTCTGTATTTTGTTTTATTTTCTAAATATTTACAAAAATAAAACGCAATCCCTTTCATGTGAAATATACTGTCCAGTTTACTTTTTTTAAACTAAAAGAGAGACTTTGAATTATTGGATCTTTCTCTAGCTACCATCGAGAAGGAAAAGTAGATGGGAAAATCCTTGATTTATGGGATTTATGGAGAAAGGCGTAGATTGTAGAGTTTGCAAATGTGCATGCACTATCTATGTGTGTTGAGTGTTGAGTGTTGAGTATGGAGTATGGCGAAAAGAGACTAAGGATTAATTGGTTTTCACTTTTTAGGTGGTCTATCACTGGCGGGAAACGAATGGGTATGTGACTGTACAATGGTGTCATTAGGTGATTGGCTTCGGCGATGGATACGTGAAAGCTTTCAATCCCACTCCACGGACAACATCCCACTCGTCCACTCCATGTACGAGTCCCTCCGAGCTCCAAAGTGTACAGATGCCAAGGGGAAAACCATTCCCATCATTGAACTTTATAGTGATACCATGTGTCATGCTTCTGCCTTGAGCTCGGGTCATTCGTCTCTCCTCCTCCCATCAACATCAACCTCGAAAACAAGAACAACTTCCACATCCAAATTTCAACTTCATTTCCTTCAAGTGCTCATTATTTTCTCCACTCTGTACTCTTTGTCTACCCAGTTCCTTCCTTCCTTCCATCTACTCGACTCTTTCTTCCTATTTCTTTTCTGAAAAGTGGATTTCCAGTTTGGAGTAAAGAGCACATACTACATACACGAGGACGAGGACGAGGAAATGCAACAACAACAAAATGGAAAATAGGAAAAGACTTTATTTGTCATTATCTCTCCATTCGAGAATCGAGAATTGAGAGCGGAGACAAATTTATACATGCGTAGAATACTTGTGTATTGTGTATAATACAATATATTATACACACAGTATGCATTACACACAGCTACTTACACGGAGAGAGAATGAATAAATTCTGTAAGCACAAAGCAAAAATCCATTTGGATTTTTCCATCTAGGATATAGATCATAGATCAAATACACACATATGTGCTATGTTGTTTAAGTAAAGTTAAAAGATTTTACACTAGTTTTGAAATTTTACAACACAGGGTTAAAAGTAAAAACTAAGAAATTAAGAAAACCAAAGGATATTATATTATTAAAACGTTTACTATTTATAATGTTGTATATAACTAAAAGTAATATAAGTAATTATTGTGTAAAATAAGAAACAAAAGCATGATGATTAACTGATAATTATATATATGTACTTAAGAAACAGGAAGGTCTCGTCAGAGTCAAAATATAAATCATTTATTGTTATAATGCATCTTACCATACTAATAAATATAATAAGTTAACCGGCTAATATTGCAAATAAATCAATAATGTCTTATATAGGGAAATATTTAGAATTTCTAAATATTCATGGATTTATGTCCCAAGTCCCAAATTATGTACTATATATGGATAAAAAACCATGATATAAATATGTAAATAGTAAATAGGCAAAAAAAATTTGTAAAAAGTACGGAACGGAAAATATAAAATCTACTTACTGATTACTGATTACTTAGGAATATTACAAAACGCTGCCCCTCAACTGTGAAAAATTAAAAATTTCGATGGGAAACTTGAATACATATCAAATAATGGCTTCCACATTTTAAATTTTACATAATATTTACAATACCATACTAACTACTAAATAACTTGATAAATAATATAATATTTAATGCGGCTAAGGCACACACGTTTAGAGTTTAGAATTTAGAATCCATACGTCATAAGTATGCACTATGGATTTTTCTGCTGTTGGAAAGTAAATACCATTTCTTCATTTTGGTTTTTAAGAAACCTGCACCATGTACTGAATTTGAAAAAAGAATGAAATAGATAACTGTTTCTTACTAGTGATTTTTATTTGAAGCGAAACAAAAGAACAAATAAAAAAGAATGTGAGCTAAATAAATATGAATCATGAATTGAACTAAATTGGTAAACTGTACACTTAAAATAAAGTTTAGTCTCTGTTACCATAATTAGTGTTCTTAATTTTGTTTATTTACCAGCGGAATGTTGAATATATATAATTCGACACAAAAGTTCTATCTAAATACGAATGAATTTTCTTATTTGTTTAAAAAGAATTTAGCTTTGTAATAATTAAATGAAATGAATGAGTGGGGCTTTCTGATTTTCTACTGTCTACTGTCTAATGCACCGGCACTAAAATGTTCAGCAACATGTAATAAGATAGTATAAAATTTTTAAAGGTAAGTAAATCCTATTTCTTGTTTGTATAACTCATAACTATTAACTATCTGTAAATACTAAAGAGAAATAAAATATAGTAAAACGTCAGAGAACACAAACACAAAAATCAAAGTGCCTTATATATCAACGTTTTCTCTTGTTTTCTACTTGATAGCTAAAAATATAATAAATAAGGATAGTTGGTTGGGGGAAAACGAGAACATGTGTGTACACATAAATATAGGAATAAAAATAAGAAAAATCTCAATGATAAGTTAAAAATCATATTATGGCAAGCAAACCTTATTAATTAATTATGAATCTAGTAACCAGTAAAACCAATTTAGAATTTAGAATAAATAGTTTGTAATAAACAACCACATCCATAATCCATACAAATATATCATAGTTATTTAACTATTTGTTTATACCTATATTTAATACTTAATTGATGACCATCATGTAATAAGAAATACTGTAAACTGTAAACTATAATAAGACAAGTTACTTGTTAAATAAATTGAAAAAATATACTATTTACTACTTATTTACACTAGTTAGTGAATAAGTACCCTGTTTTTTTCAGTTAAAAGTATCTTCATAAGTACTTAACGTTTAAAATATATCGCATTACTGTTAGCCTAATATAACATATAATATTTAACATTGTACATTATACATTATACACTAAAAACCATGGATTATGTTATGTCCATTTCTTATAAAACTTAACTTTATTTCATGAGATATTGTAATAAAAAAATCCAGAATGCAATCAAGAATCAAGAAATGATTGACCACAAATCCTGTTCAAGTTCTTATTCTTATTCTCATGTCTCAAGTCATCATCAGTCATAACTCATAAGTAAGTCATGACATAAAATGGTTCATCACTCACAAAGATCCATATAAATACTTTGAGTCAGCTCTTAAAGGTTTCATAACAGCAAAAAAAAATTATCCTTTTTGTTGACGTAAATAATTCCTTATTCATTGCGAGTATAAAGTATGCATAATTGTTTATGTAAGTCTAAAAGTGAAGGGATTGTTTTGCATATATTTGAATGTCTCATGTATATTTTGTGTTTTGTACAGTGTGTTCTATGTTCTATGTAGAATGTAGATACAGCAAAGCAACAAGCAGCACTCTCAGAGGGCATCCCCCACACACACATCACATTCAAACAATTGTCAAATTTTATGCTATTGTTTACCACATCGTTGGTGTTTGTGTGAATAAGATGCTGACTAACGGTATATCTGACTGTTGTGTGTACTGTGTGTAAAGTACAGTGTACAGTGTACAGTGTACAGTCTACAAAGGTGTGTTTCTTCTTTTCTAAGTATGAATTGACAAAGGAGTTGACGATGGGAAATAAATGTAATGTACACATGATGACGTGCATGAATAATCACACAAGAGAAGAATGTGCGCGTTTCTGTGTACATACTACACACATTACACATGTGAGAAACTAGCAGATCCGGATTGATTTCCTTTTCATTTTACTTTCTCTATTTACTTTATTGTATTCATTGCCCATTCTGCGTGTTTGCTGCTTGCTGTTTGTTGTATGCTTTTAACTCATATAAGAGGATTGTGTGTGCGTGATTTTTTGTGTATTTAGTATTTGGATTCATTTAGGATTAACGACTAACGACACAATCACCAATAGCGATCATCAAATCGTTTTTAGAGAGAGTGTAGTTTGTAGTGTGTATTGGGAATAAATATAGTACATCGTAGGATTACATGCTGCTCATTTTCAATTTTCAAAGCTCTTTTTGTGTACTTGAAAGAAAAGATATAAACCAGGACCGACAGTCGTCTTCAGGTTGGGAATAGTGAATTGTGAATTGTGGTTGGTGAATTGTCAATTGTAAAGGATCAAGCTTTTTAAGTTTCTAGTTGTTGAATAATTAATTAAGAGATTTTTTTTTTCAAATCAGTAAAATGATTAGTAAATACTCAGTTTTGTATTTTTGTGTAATATCATCCTTGTTTTGGAATTCCGTGAATGGGAGATCAGTTGAAAATGGACGGGTAAGCGTTTTGAAAAATCGGTTGATTTTTTACAATCAATTTATCATTTATCCATTTTATCAGTGGTTTTTCAGCAGTGCATTTCATTTCATAGCTTATAACTTATAAATAATAACTAATGAATTTTATTTTTTGAATTAGATTTTACATGGAAATGGTTGGGAGAGACAACCAGTGATTGAAATCACTCCAAATCAAAATCTCTCTCTTCATGTTCATCCAGTTTTTAATAAGGAGACTTCATCAGTAATCAGACGTAACACGTCGGAGCTCCAGCATTTTGGTAGCATTGTTTCTGAAAATCAACCGGCCATTTATCTTCTCCCTCCACCTCCGCCTCCAACTCAACAACAACAGTCACAAGAAACACAATTTCAACAACCCCAAGGAGCTCAATTTCAACAACAACAACAAGCGCAATTTCAAGAACCAGGAGCTCAATTTCAACAAACACAACAAGCGCAGCTTCAACAACAACAACAACAGCAAGCGCAATTTCAACAACCAGGACCTCCGTTTCAACAATCACAAGGAGCACAATTTCAACAATCACAAGGAGCCCAATTTCAACAACAACAAGCGCAATTTCAACAACCCCAAAAACCCCAAGGACCAGAATTCCAGCAAGTTTTTCCATCCATCCCAACCACTACTGAAAATTATCATAAAAACCACAACTACAACAAACAAGGGGGATTCGTGCCAATAGTTCCAGTAGGAGGAAATTCTCAACAGACAAACTTGAAAAACAAAGTCATCAGTCCTAATGAAAATGAACTGAATCCCAATAGGCTCACTCAAAATCTAAAAAATTGGCTGACCAGCCTAAATCCAAACTCTACAGTTCTTCCTGATCAGGACAAAGGAAGTAGCTCTAGTTCCAGCAATAGAATCCATACAATTACTCAAGCATCTCCAGTGAATAGTAATAGTATCAGCAACAACAATAAAAATAAAAACAACAGTAACAATATCAATATTACCTCCGCTTCTATTTCTACAGTTTCTCCAGTTCCAGGTCAAAAAATAAGAAGGAAAGTCAACATTGAGAAATTTAGAGAATGTATTTTCTTTAGACTTTGTGAAAAAAGTCAATGCTTTCACTTCGGTCGACATGGGGTTTGTGCAAAGTCTTAAAAAATCAAAATCAAAGGCATCAAGCACCTTTTTGTTATTCAATATACAATTTTATTGTTGGATTATTTTATACTTTATTTATTTGTTTTCTATACTTTTTATTTTGAACTTAATTATGATCTCATCTTATACTGTAACATACAAAAATTTGTAGCAGCTATTATAAACATCAAATATGTCATATGTATCCACACAGTGTACATTGTCCAATATTAATACTTACAATTATTAATACTTTGTAACTGTGACTTACTTTTACAAACTTAAAACTTATTTAAAAACTTTTATCTTACTTGTTGTATCCTTTATTTTATAAAATAGTAGTAAAAAATAAAAAATTCTCAGTATATTATAGCACATAATATAGCAACATGCATTTTTTACTTGTATAAATATTTATGTTATATCATTCCAATGTTATTCCTTGTTCATTGTATATTCTCACGTTTTCGAAAAACCACCTTAAATGTGGATGGTGCCGTTACAAATCCAAAAATTTGTCGTACTGGTGGATTGTCCTTTGCAGGATAAACATTATACTTTTGAAGTAGAATAGAAGTAAAAAGAAAAATTTCATTTACAGCAATGTCTTGTCCTATA
>JABASP010001858.1:0-24620 GCA_019776565.1 Sminthurinus signatus | reverse complement strand
ATGCATATTTGCATGTACAATGTACATACGTACATATGTATGTTTAAATATTGTTTTTTTATACTGGGTTAGTCCATGAGCTAGTGATTGCACGTCAGTTTTTTTTTTTATAAAAATAAACAAAACCCTACACCAGGCCATTAAAACCATAAATTCCAAAATTTCAATTTATCATCAAATATAGAAAAATTCCATAATAGCCCACACACATGGAGTAATGAGTATTTTCGACATGTATAGCCCAATTTTTTCGATTATAGACTTCCCAAAACCCCCGTTAAACTCTTATAATTTCCCCCTTGAAAAATGATTAAAATGCTGTCTTGATTTTCGAAATAGGACATAAGGGACATAAAAAAACTACAGTTTCCTCAAGGTTTTTCGATTTCGAAAAAATATAACCTCGACTCTCCCTAAAATTGAAATCCATCCGAGGGTACTTTTGGATGAAAAGTGATTCGAGATTAGAGAAAACCCTGGATTTTAGCCCATGAAAATCTGGGCTTCCAGGAGTCTAAAATGTACATTTTTGGTATTTCGAGGGTTGTAGGTTTTTTTGCTATTTTGCACAATTGTACTATGATTTTTTTTGACAGCACTCACGAGCTCATGGATTTACCCCTAATGTACTTTTGAGATTCAGTCAGAGACCAGAGAGAGCTAGAGTAAATTTTTTTTAGTGAATCTATAGTGTCTAGTGAAGAAAAACAAAATTGTATTATATAAAACTAAATAAATAGTATTTTAAATGTAAGTGTGTAAAAAACAGTGTAGTCTCATTAGCAAATCATTTGCTTTTAGTTTAAATACCCCTGGTTGTGAATTATCTCTCATTCATTTGTCAAGACTTGAGTATACTATATTTTTGTGTCTAAAATCTAAATATATATCTATTGTGTGTATTGAAGTTTTTTTTTTACACAAAAGTCAAAAGTATTATTATTATTTTATAAGTAAGAGCTCAAAACTCTGTATTATAAAAATACAAAAGAGACATTTCATAGTCTGTCAAACAAACAATCAAAAAGGATAAATATTGACAATGTTATTAAATTAAAAGCCCTACAAAAGTACATCATAAAATACGTATAATATAACAGAAAGAAGGAAGGTATAAAAATATTATATTGTCAATCATTTTTTCCTGTTTATTTATTACATATTACATGTATCACTCAATAATAAAAAAATTAGCCTCAATTATTTATATAGTGTACATTTTTAATTGTATAAGTATAAGAGATCACACGTATACATATATAGTATATAGTTAAAAGGGTTTGTAATAGACTTTTTTCGGTATCTCTGTGGATTCTGGATCTCAGATCATTATTATAATTATTTAACAACTGTTTTTGTGTAACATTATGTAATACATGCATATACACATGTTTAGTTTGTTTACAATTTAATAGTACACACTTTTATTTAGTTAGGACAAGTATCAACTGTCAATTTATAATAGAGTAACGTGAAAAACCTCAAAATGTTTTAAACAATCAAAAAATAACACATTCGATCTCAATTCTCACGAAGGAAAAAAATAATCATTTTATAATAATCTATAGATAATTACGCATTATTCTTTTTGGCAGATAATATCTCAATTCATCATGTTAGTCGCTCACTGTCTCCAGTACCATTTTCTTATGAAAATTGGTAAAGATATGAGTCGGATGGATATTACATTTATTCCCAAAGTCGCCTAATAATAATAATAATATAGGTATTATTATTTCTGCAAAAAGATATCAATAAACCAATACACATATATACATAATAGAAATAACAACAAACACTACACTAAACCACATCTCATCAAGGTTGTGTCTGCGAGTCTTCTATAAATTTTTGTCATCATTGTTGTTGTCAAATGGGTTCCATCGCATCCGTTATGGTAAGTATATAATCTATAACCAATAGATTAAGATTCAATTAAATGTATAATATGATAATATAATTCATCATGGAATGATTATTGTATGATAACGTTTTTCTTTTATATATATTATTATAGCAATGGTCTTGTGAATCATGTCGTCATATTAATCCTACTGAAGTACCGAATTGTATGAAATGTAAAGGAAAGAGACCAAAAGATCTTACTGTACATAATAATACTGTCAAAGAAGGACTACAAAAAAAATATCCACTGTTTTTGGATATTTCTCAACAACAACAGTCTATTTCATTTGACTTGAATCTCTCTGTGAAGGAACCCCGAACTGCAGAATGGTATGAAAGAAAGAAAGAAAGAAAACATGTTTATATATATACATAGTTGACGCATGATGCATGAATAATGTAATAGTATTACATTTTATAATGGCTCATTATAAGTTTAATGTTTTTCATAATTAGGTGTATATAATACTTAACTTTTTGTTATATTCTTTCTCTCTTTGTTTTTTTAAAATATAAAAATCTTATAGTACAACTCATGAGAGTCATTCTCCAAGTGCTGGACATGATGGACAAGATGATGACGAGGATGACTTGCTAAGCTCAAGTCCAATAAAACGTATCAACCAAATAGAAGAAGAAGAAGAAGAAAATGGAGGAAGAGGAGAAGTAGGACAAGAATCTTTAGTAAATTTTAGAATCTCTCCATTAACAACAACAACAAAAACAACAGTAACAAAAAATAATGATACAAGTGCTATTGCTTTTTCATCCCCATCTTCAAGTATGGAAAATGAAGTGGATAATGTTCAATTGAAACCCCTTGTTCAAGCTTTTTCTTCATCATCATCTTTGTCAGGTCATGGATCTATTAAAAGAAAAAAGAGTAACACATCTAGTCTTAATGCACTGCCGCATAATTCTCTTTTAAATCATACTAACGTTAATAATAATAATAATAGTACTAATAATAACAATACCAGTGATAATTCTCATCGACAACAACAACCGCAAGATAATTGTCCTACAAAACCAACTACAGATTCCAGTCTATGGAAAGAACCATCATCATCATCATCATCCTCTTGTTTAACATCATCATCAGTAACTAAAAATACCAACATGCCAACTACAACAAAACCAGCAACTAATTTATGGATGCTTCAACCTATAGTTGACACTTCAATTCAAGTTACACAGAATCAAAAACCTGAACCACAAACAGAATCAAAAAGAAAAAATTTATTAGAAGATCCAATTAAAAATCTCAAGTGTCCTTATGCTCAAAGTATGAGTAACAATAATAAAGATGGTAGTAGTGGTGGAGATGGTGACGGTAAAAATAATAAATTAATCAAAAGTCGGGAAATTCTAATAAGTGATGATATTGAACAAAATGATGGTCGAATAAAAAAAGATACTAATGATGATGATGATCAGGAGGAAGAGGAAGACGAAGAGGAGGAAGAACAAGAAAATATAAATAATGATGATAATGAAGATTTATCAAATCTTTCATCTAGTACAATAGCAATGGAAGAATCTTCATGTAATCTTATATTTGAAAATAATGCTGTACGTTTTGAAAATAGTCCTGGTAAAAATACTAAAATTCCTGTCAAGAAATCTACATCTTCTTCTTCTACTTCATCAACTCATTCACAGGGTTTGACTAGTAATAATAACAATAATAGTGTGAATTTAACTAAGAAGAGTCAAAATATGAAAGAAAAAATAATTAATAATAAAAAAGGGAAGATTTTGAATGGGACTGATGATGATAAAAATAAAGGAGAAAGTTCAAAACAGATCTTAGATAAAAATGTTGGGGGTATTTTTAATTCTGATAAGACTGACATAGGAAAAAAATGTTACAAAGATCTTACATCTAATGACTTGAATCATCATCATCATCATCAAAGTTTTTCAAAACTAACTCCAACAAAAAATGAATTAATATCAGAACCAAAATCATCAATTAAAAATGGTATTATTACATCTACAACAACTTCACCTTCTGTATCTTCTTCTTCTCCATCAGCTTTGAATATCTCTTCAAAAATGACTAAAAAATGTCTATCAGCATCATCTTCATTTGCAACAAAGGAATCTAATTTAAATCGGACAACAGTGAATAAAAAGATTGGAAAAGAGGAATTAGGAGGAGGAGATGACAGTGATGATATTGGTATTAGTGATGATTTAAAATATATTGATGACGATGTTCATTTTACAGAATGCCATCCACCTAATAATATAAGTAGTAGAAAGAAAGTAGTGACTGGTCGACGTTCATCCTTACCATTAAGTACTCCTTTGAGCCTTGAAAATGACTTTCAGTCTTCTAACATTGTCCAAGTTTTTCAAAAATGGACTTGTGCCAAGTGCACATTAACTAATACAACATCACTACGGATTTGTGAGGCTTGTGGTACATCTAATTCAAAAGTGTCTGTTGAATCCTCATCTGAAGATTTAACCAATACTACAATTACTACTACTACACCAGTTCTAGCTTCAAAAGAAAAATCTCGACCAAAAAAGAAAATTGAGAGGCCACGTTCTGTCGCTGTTACAGAATATTGGAGTTGTGAATTATGTACATTACAAAATTCTATCTATTTGAATCGTTGTCAAGCTTGCCAATGGGATAAAAATACGGATTACAAGGTATGCTTTCTTTCTTACTTTCTTTTTTTTTTTACTTTCTATCAGAACATAAACATTATGTACATATAGAACCATAATAATAATCATCATCATCATAATCATAATCAAATGGGGTTATGAAATTTTTAAGACAACTATTATTAATTAGTACATACCATATTTTTTAATGATCTCACAAAACACCAAAGAATGTACATGTGATAATATCAGTATAATCATGTAGATCATGTACATAAAAAGTAACATATTTTTAAAATGGAGTTGTCGTAAAGTGGTTAACGTTTTTCTGTTACAAAATATAAATGTTTTATTCACATACTTGTAGACAGCACATTAGTATGAAGTATGAAGCAATTATTTATTTACAAATTTTTCAGTATATTATTATACGCTCCAGTTTCCAGATCATGGAATACTTTACTTTCACATATAAAGATATAGGCTAAAGCGTATGATTATAGTCATTTTTTTAACGAAATAATAATAGACCCTCGATGATGATGATATTACGCATATTATATTATGCATGCATAGTACATAGTACATGTATAAGAAAATATTGTGTTATATAATGCTTATACATATTTGGATTTGGTTTTTAACAATTCTAGTGCTTAAATGTCCATGCAAGAAAGAAGTGGTCATGTATACAATGTACATTTAAAAATCCAATTAAATCAACTGTTTGTGAGATGTGTCAATCAGCAAGAAAACCAGGGAATACGACAAATAATAGTTTTAATATTTCATCCTCTACTACATCTCTCATTTCTTCTTCTTCTTCAACAACAACAACAGCAACAACACTGAATGCTACAAAGAAAGGAACAAAACAAAGATATCAAGATATTGTTGCATTTTGTGAAAAAAGTGGTGATCTCTTTGTAGACGATTCATTCCCACCCGCTGCAAAGTCCCTCTATTATAATCCTAAAAATCCTGGTAGTGGTAGTGGTAATGGAGGTAGTAACAATAATAATGATCTCGTCAGTAGGTGGTTAAGACCAAAGGATATTATTACAGAACAAGGAACTGACAGAAGTTCTGACGTTCTAGCTTGGGTCGTCTTTCGAACACCACTTCCATCAGATATTTCTCAAGGTAAAAAAACCATTTTCATTTATTCATCCTTCTCCTTCATTCATTCCTAATTCATACTAACTCTTAACTATATTAACATACATAGTTTTTCTAAACTTTCTTTTCATTTTTGTTATGATGTTTTATATTTGTAGGAGTACTTGGTAACTGTTGGCTGTTAAGTGCACTGGCTGTTATAGCTGAAAGAAAGGAACTGGTTGAGAAAATTCTAGTAACAAGAGAAATTTGTAAACAGGGAGCATATATTATACGACTGTGTAAAGACGGTAGTTGGACAACAGTAATTGTAGACGATCTCATGCCATGTGATAGAAGAAAGCGACTAGTTTATTCACAGGTAAAATTCTTTCCTTTTTTTCTCTTTTTTTTATTAGTATCGAAGATGTGTTATTACGCATAATGCGTATTTTATGTATATATTAAGTAAATTTTTAATTCTAACTCGTTTCTAAAGAATCCTCTACATTCTACATTCATATCGATTTCAATTATACATAATATGATATCATTCAGTTCTGAAAAGATTTTTGTATCTCAACAACCCACTTAAATTCTTATTGTTCGCTCATAATATATTAATACATAAAAAATAAATTCAATAAAATAGGCGAAACGTAAGCAGTTGTGGGTTCCATTAATCGAGAAAGCAGTGGCAAAAATTCATGGTTGTTACGAAGCTTTGGTTAGTGGACGAGCCATTGAAGGTTTGGCAACATTAACTGGTTGTCCATGCGAATCGATTCCACTTCAGGTAAGGACTAATTACACTTCTTTTATGTACATATTTGAGTGCAGAAATAGAACTATGAACTATGTATACGGAATCCGGAATGCTAAAAACACTAATGTACAAATCAAGTAGTTCTCATTTCTAATCCTTTTTTTTATATTTTAATGTTCTTGATTCTTATAAATATATAAAGAGTGGAGCTGATGAAGAACTAGATCGAGATTTAGTATGGGCACAATTATTATCATGTCATTCAGCCCGGTTTTTGATGGGAGCAAGTTGCGGTGGTGGTAATATGAAAGTAGATGAAGAGGAATATCGTCAAAAAGGACTGAGGCCACGTCATGCTTATTCCGTATTAAATGTCTTCTTTGGTTCTGACGGTCTCAGGTAGGCTTATTATTATACGTTATACAGACATATTATTATTATGTGTTTTAAAGAGAGAGATTTTCGTCTGGAAATTCAAAGTCATTGCAGATAATATATATATATGTATATTTAACCCCGTTTATTTCTTCCATATTTTTCTAAATCAGACTCTTGAGATTACGTAATCCATGGGGTCGATATAGTTGGAAGGGCGACTGGTCTGATAATTCTGAAAGGTGGACGACAGAATTGAAGGAAAAGCTAATGCCACGGGGTAGTGATGACGGTGTTTTCTGGATTCAATTCGATGATATGCTTAAGTAAGTTTATTAGTACTATGTTATAATGTACTACTATATAATCATACTCTATATATAAAATATATTACACGCGATTGAGAAAGCATCTTACACATGTATATATGTATTTTAGATTTTTTATGATGACGTAAAGTAGAAAGTAATTTGTACATGGTTGTGTGTGATAACGTTTATATTATACTAGAACAAAGTACACACATGAACTGTGTACACATATAATATAAAAAAATATTGATTTAAGAATAGCAATTGAACTTGAGTGTAAATTTTCAGTCTACTTGAAGATTATGTGTAGCTTTTATTATGTATACGCAAGTAAATATACGTAGTACTACGTATTAGAACACTTTTAAACTTCTTGTAATAACACTCAATCTTTCTTACCCACCCACTAATCTTGAACTTATGACTCTAATGAAAGAATCAAATTGTTTTTGCTACATAACAAAGTAAAGATACCTATATATATATTACATTTTACATTACTTGTTGTTTGTAAAAGTGTACAAACATATATATCTAGATACGTATGCAATTTATGCATTATAAAAACTTCTCGTTCACTTAACACATAACCTATGAAATTGTACTTCAATTACTTCCTTATGGCGTACTCGTATATATTTACATCATGTTTTTATTTTTATTTTTTCTCACCAGGTATTTTGACTGTATTGATGTCTGCAAAGTTAGAAATGTAAGACGATTATGGAACTTTTTTAATAAAAACAACAAAATGTAACAAAATCCACTTTATGAAGAATGAATATTATGTATCATATATTATGTACGACAACTTGTAGTAATTTCAAAACTTTTATATCCTTTAGAACTGGCATGAAAGAAGACTTCAGGGTGTTTTACCTCCTTCAGCCGACTTACAATTTCTAAGCTGTATCCTCATTACAGTACAAGAACCTTCAGAGATAGAATTGACTCTATTTCAAGAGGGTCATAGGTAATTTATTTACTCACGTTTAATACTTTCATTTTACAATTATTGTAAATTATATTTTTTAGAAACTCAAAATTTATTATTATTCAAATTACTGCTAGCATCATATTCTATAATATTTTTTAACATGATTTTTATGTACTTGAATGTTATTTTTGGTTACAGAAATTCTGAAAAATCCCAAAGGTAAGTCTTATACTACTTTTTTCATTTTTATTTATATTGAATTAAATTGATGCTTCAGCTATTTTTTCATCATATTTGTTTTCGTGTTCAAGTTCATAAAAATTTTATTGTCATTTTTTTTATGACAATCCTTGTTTTGACGTGATATTTTTTGAAGGGAGTAATTTCTTATAATAATATTATTTTTTACTATTACTGTTATTGTAGATCTCAGCTCGACTTGTGCGTTGTTCTATTCCGTGGATTAGAAACGAGCCAAAGTGACTCACAAAAACTAGTTCTGGGCAGGCTGGTTGAACATTCAAAGAGACAAGTTCGTGGTTTTGTGGGATGTCATAAGATGATTGAGCCGGGTTTTTATCTTGCAGTACCTTTATCTTTTAATCATTGGCACACTGGTACGTATTTTAACTAATAATAACAGACAAGTTACACATATTATTTTTCTGCTGATTTCTTTCTTTATTTACTTTGGAATAGAAAAGTATTTCTATTTGCTAGGAAAACTGAAAAGTAGGATCTGTAGGATGATATAATAATAATTATTATAGTTTATAAAAAACTAGAACAACCAAAAGTCAATTATTAAGAGTGAACATGTGTGTGTACATGACATGGTACTTTTTTTTATATTTACAATTTTCGTCTACAGAATATGTATGTACGTAGATATTATATTATGTTACATGTACTCGTCTGTAATTTTCCAGTGTTATTTTATACAAAGTAGTGTGAAAAAAGTATTGAATGATTGGAAATATAAACAAGATGAGACATTGCCATCATTTTGAGTGGCCCAATTACCAAGTTTTATTGACTAAACTACTTAAATCAAATAACTGTAAATTGAAGTCTCAGCAATACCATGAGTTTCTTAGAATTTGCGTATATTATCTTTTGCTTTAGTATTACTTTCGTGTAAAATATTTGGCAATATTCCAAGTGATAATAGAAATGTTACATCAATTTACGACTAAATTGTCTGTAACCTAGTTTTTTTTCCAAACTGTTTTTCAATCTTTAAATAGGCATTTATAATAGATTTTATGTACATGACATGTATTGTTGCTGTATTATTTTTATTGAAGAAACCTTATATATTTTTTACGTTGTTTTTGTTTTTGTTTTGTATATAGGAGGAGACTCGTCTGGAACTTACCCTCGATACGTCATGTCGATCCATTCGAGTAAAGTAAGTGTGATAATATTACATTTCAATAAAAATTTAATTGTATCATTTTATGTGGGAAAATTTTCCAATATAAAAATGCATGTTATCTGTAATATTTAATGAATGGAAAAAAAATGGTAATTTTACAGAAAGTACTATCGGATCAAATCGCCCCACCTCCATTCATGCTTGCTGATGCTATCATTAGACTTACAATGGAAAAGGGACAACGACATGAAGGCAGAGAAGGAATGACAGCATTCTATTTGACTAAAGGTTGGGCTGGACTTGTTGTCGTGGTTGAAAATAGACATGATGATAAATGGATACAAGTTAAATGTGATTGTCAAGAGAGTTACAATGTCGTCTCGACCCGAGGTCAATTAAAGACTGTAGATGCTGTCCCACCTCTTCATAGACAAGTGATAATAGTGCTTACTCAACTCGAAGGTTCAGGAGGCTTCAGTATTGGTAAGTCAGTTTAATAGCAGTAGTATTCTGAATATTTAAATCTCGGTGATTCTTTAATTATTGTTGTAATTTTCATAATGATTCGGAATTAGTGATTAGTAAAATGATATCCCTTTGTTTTTTTAAATCTTATTTTAGCGCATAGGCTAACACACCGTCCCTCCTTGACTAATGGTCTTCATGACTGGGCTCCACAAAATACAGGGGATCACTGGCCACCAATCGATGAAATGCTTGAAGGGTTACATGGAGAGCGTTTAATTTAATTTCCTGTGATTCAAGTCCTTTTTCCCCTCTCGTTTTCGGAAATATTAACCCCATTGGATCTATTTTAAAACGCAGAAAAACCATTCAAACCATATTATAAGGTAACTAATAATCATAGTAGCAAAGTAATACCATCTACATACAGCAACTGCAATAGTGGTCTTATAGTTTTACACAATATTTTTCAGTCGTAATTCGAAATATTTCGAACTATTCATTTCCCTCGAATGACGCCAATTTTTTTATCATTTACATAGTGTTATTGTATTCGACATCTAAAACACTTTGTATGTAATCGGATTTTCGTCTCTACCCTAGTATTTCGCCTAATCATTTTAATACGTAGAATTCTTACGTATGCACCTTAATTTAATAACAAGAACCGCTGTCGAAATTTTTTATTTTATTTGATCGTATGAAAACTTGTGTAAAATATTTACAAAACAAAATTCAAAACAAGTGATACAGCTTTTTCGTGCTCGATCTACAATAATTTCCTTACATAAATATATATATATTATGTATCTCTAAAAAAATAAAATAATTAATGATAATATATTTACCAAGAACGACAACATGATAGGAACAAGAATAACTCCCATATTATCAACTGAATAACAAAGTGGTAGTGAATAAATAATAACTACATAAAATTTATAATAAATAAAAACACAAGTAATAAATGAATGTAGGATATACATACACAAGTAAAGATCCAAATGAAACTATAATCGATCGGTATTTAATAATATTTAATACATGTATATCTGTGAATTGGAGAAAGGTGAAAGCCAATTTGGAGCTGTGTCTTGTAATTTGACGCTATGATACCTTTTTATTATAATGTTTCGGGTCGTATCATTTGAAAAAGTGGGCATGGAAAATTATGCATTCAATATTTAATATACTATAAATAAGAAAGATGAATTACAAAGTAAACGTATGTAAGTATATGTACATTGTACATTGTACAAGTGAATATGAAATACAAACTATCCAATACACAATACATAAGAATAAGTAATAAGTATTATATATAGAGAAGTTATGTTTTTACAAATACGAAGAAATATGACGGGACACGGAAGGAATCTCAAAAAAATATGACGTGTAATTCACTTATATTATTATTACCATAAAAAGTTCAATGGAAATGTAGAGTTTAGGAGACACTGTGAAATGTAAAATATGATATTATATATTATTATTATACAATGTGTACAATTGTTTAAAAGTAACTGAATCGAAGAAGACATAACATTCAACATAACAAAAATACAGTAAATACAAAAAAAAACACAATATTATATTAATAATTAAATAGTCTATCTATAGGACATAGGAAATTCTGTCATCTCTGAGAGCTGAGAGGTATTAGTACAAAGGAAAAAGAAAGAAAGATAGTCTACAAGTATAAAAAGAAGAAATATTATACTATATTATTATGTATTAGGTAAAAACATAAGAGTCGCAGGTGAATAATATTTATTTCATACATAAGTAGTACTGATTTAAAGTGCAATGTCATCAGTAATCTGTATGAAGTAGAATATATACATGTGCACTTTAAATTATGCATGCATAATATTGTAGATGTATTTGTAATATTATTGTATTATAGATATACACATTTACTCTTTACTTTGTACAGTACATGGTACTATTTGTATGTACTTGTGGACATACATCGTACATATAATTTAAAATTACAACTCAACTTACTACTATAGATCTGTTGGAAAATACTGAAGAACGTTACCTATATTTATATTCTTTTGGTTTTTTAGATAGAACACGTTTAGTACTTAGTATGTAAATAGATGAATTATATTGAAATTGTGCCATGTAGAATTTTCATTACTGCAAATATCTTTTATTGCACTGTTTGTTTTTGTTTAATCCTTTAATTTGGCTCCGTAATGAACTAAATAATAAGTTATGGTTATTATTTTTATCATTAGGGACGAAATGTTGTCGTTTACTTTATCAGAGCTATACAAGTTTTTTTTACAACATTGTAGCTTCGTAAAAATTCCACGCTCAATAATTTTTACGCTCATATTTTCAATATGATTTATTTATTAATGTTGCTATTATTTTTACCTTTTTTTTTATCCACATGTAAGTCAATCACTATTTAAAGATACGCACTTTTGTGAGTACTGTACATAAAAGACTTTATTACTATTTATTAGACTAATATGTGTGTACATATTGATTTTTTTAATGTTGAGTATACATTATATATGTGTTATGCATAAGATTATTTTCAAGTTTTTGTTATTCAATCACACTGAGAATGCAAGAAAGTATATACCTATTACCTATCACTGCATTTAATTTCAATGTTTTTTCAATGCAGACTTACTTATGATATTTTATAGTAGCTTTTATTTATTTAGTGGTCTCAAGTCTGTAGGAATTCTTGCATTTATTTATGTTATCTCTACTTTGTAACAGAATATTTTCATTTACAAGTTTCTTTTTGTATTTTATGAAATAATAATATTTGTTTCTAGTATAACTGTGGTACATATTGTGGTCATCAGTGGTATTATGTAAAACCTATATTTTTCTTCCAGTAGATCTATAATGCACGGTGTTTGTGTAAAGTATATACACACATATACTTGTTTTAGTATTACAATAATTTATGATAATATTTACTCGTTTTCCTTCCCTTTTTGTATTTCCTCTGACTAATTAACCATCGTTATATTATTATATCTTAGAAACTATCAGGTTCCTGTGTCAATAGTAATTACTCTTATTATTATTGTGTCTTATTTATTGAACTTTATATATCTCCAGTGCAGTGTTCAACTTGTCAAATGTACTTGGGAATCTCATTTTTTCCCATTATGAGTTAAAAATATTATAGCGAGCTTTAACTGTAACCCACAAAATAAACTTGTTTAGAGTTTCTAGGATGTTTTCCTTTCGTATCTTTCGTTTTATTTTTTACTTTATACTTTATAGTATGTTTCACATAATATATCATATGTTATGTTGTAGCTCAAGAGCTTTTGTTGCTCATTTATAATCTGTTGACAATGTTTATTAATAATTAATAATAAAAATCCTGACTAGTAGTTACTTTTACTTCTTAATTTCTGTTGAATGAAATACACACTTGAACTATTTCTACCTCGATGTAAATGAATAGACGGATTTGTAATGAATCAAAAATCAAAAGTGAAATGTGTGTTTAACGAAATAACCACATTGTATTATATAATCATATTAATTTTATAGATAGATTAATTAGTAGCAGCTCATGTAAAACACGGATATACGTTTACCTTTAAATTATCTTTAAATCACGTACTGACAAAGAGAATGCAAAATTTTAATGTTTTGATTTTTCATAGACATTTTTCGTCTCCAAAACTTTCGGTATTGAGTATTAATAAGATAAAAACTGTACAAAAATATATAAAATCACAGAGAATGTTTTGAGTTGATTTAATGATTCAACATTAATGCATCTACAGATTTATAATGTATAGTGTATACAAAAATGAAATCGTTGTACCCATGTTATAACGATAGTGTTAGTGTAAAAACTAAAAAAAAAAACGTCATGTGAAGTAATATTATATAAAAAAAAATCAAAACAGTAGAGTATTATGAAATCTCTTTCCATGTACAATGAAAAAATTATTCAAAAACCTCTCCGGTATCTCTCATACATAAAACAAAATATTTTTTGATTGCGAATGTATGTTGTGATCCACTATATAAATCTTAAAATACGATATTACGTTGTTTATAAATGATACAATAATACATATATTTATTCGAAAAAAAGGTAAAAAAATACATACTTGTCCACTCACATTATAAAGATGAATCTATAGTGTGTGTATTTGAACTCGTGGGTTGATTCTATAATATTGTATGCTGTACATGTGTGAATGAATTGATGATAAATTAATGATAATTATTATGTACTTATGTCCCCGTCTTTCTATTAAAAAAAAATTTGAAACAATGTTTGAAAAAAAAAACAACAATAGATGAAAAAAAATGAATAAATCACGCACTCGAGTAACTGAAAAAGTAACTGATAACTGAAAAGAGGAAACAAATCATATGCTTTCTCTTTTAACAACTTTCTTTTTATTTTAACATTTGCAGCAACAACGATATATTTTCCCATAATTCTGTAGTTGTATATGTTGATCATTTTATATCAATTATCCATTATCGAATTATCGATAGATGAGACACCATCTAGATTAAGAACAATAATTTTTCTTTCCGAAAATTCAGAAATTGGCAATGTATATATGCGTGTACGAAGGATTTTTCAAGTACAAAATTTTAATTTCTGTTTTCCATGTAACAGTTTCATGGAATACCATTTACCATGTGTAATATATAACATGTAATAAAACAACCACACTTTTGAGTTTATTCAATGGGTACAGATTACAGATCAAGTTATATATGAAGGGATTTTACAATATTATAGTGAAGTTTATGTTATAAATATTCAAAATAAATAAATACCATAAATAATAAGTTATTATAATAGAACCATAAAACTAAAATAGCAATCATACTATACATATTATATAACATTAGGTTGTATAGGCTCTTTATTTTTCTAACCCAGTGAACTTTCTCTCGAGAGTTCTCCCTTCAGACTCTAGAGTCTACAGATACATCTATACACATGTTTAACATCAACAATCAGTAATAACAAGAATAACTAGAACTATTTAAAAAACTAAATTCTTTTTATGTATATCATCTTTAATACTTTGTAAAAAAAAATTCACTGTCGTTTTGCACATTAATATATGTATATGTATTTTTTGAATGCATCAATTCGATCAATTCATAAAATATAATAAATAATAAATAAAATATCATACATACTACAAACATTTAAATAGCTTCTAAAGATAAGTACTACGTGAAAAAATATACTACTGAAAAATAATAATAACCACAATCAACTTTCCATACATGCACACAAATAACATGATAGAGAAAACAATTGAAAAGAGGGAAGAAGATCTGTAATCTGTATTTATGTGTATATTTTTCACTTGTGCTTCTTATTTATATTAACTATTAAAATAATGAATAATGTAGGTGGGAAATATGATATACATATAGCTTTTCTAATTCTAAAAAATAGACTAATACTAGTAAAAGTATAACAGTAAAATTAAAGAGTAAATCTATACATTATAAGAATACAAATGGGAGTTTCCTTTGTTTTTTTTCAAAGAGATTGAAGAATGATAGAGAAGCAATAAAATAACGACGATAACAATAATAATTATTGTTATTATTATTACGGTTGTTATTCTAATCCCAGAGACTTCTTTTGAAGATACAACAACAATATAATATAAGAATATTATGAATTATGAATGATATAATAGATAAACTATTCACATAAAATTATAAATTGTAGTTTCCTTCACATTTCTAATAGCACCATTAGGAATTTGTAGTATTGAATAATATCCAGTGAGTATTTGAAGACACGTAATTGAAGATTGAAACAAATACCAACTATGAAATTGTGAATGGTTTTACATTTTACTTATATATAATAAATATACGTTTTATATCAAGGGAAAGTAGAGAGAAAGTTCAACTTTCTCATCTATATTTTTAAGCGCATATAAAGTATCTAAGTAATACATAATATTATCAATTATGATATAACAATCAGTTATTTTTCAGTTTGATTTTTTATCCTCATCATTCTTTTTATCATGTAATATGTATTATTACATATAAATCATTCATTTATTTCTCCTTTAAATATTTACTATATTATATTGGTCTTTAATTTTATACGTATATTATATACTACAATGTTTTCTTAATAAATATTTTCTTCTCCGTTTTCTATTATAGCTTTTTGGCAGATTTGAAATGTACATTTATAATAATTATTGTACATTGTACAATCAATTGTAAATTGTAATGAAAATGGACACAAATGATTCAATTCATCATAATATATCAAGTTTTCAATAGTTGTTTTTACTTATACGTATTTATAATAATACTCAAAAGACTCTCAACTCTCAACACTCGAAAATCATCATTGGATTTAAAATTTTAAGTTGAACTTTTTAGTTTTTATTTATTTTCCTGTTTCCTGTTGATTTGAGAGTCGACGAATGTAAAATGTTCAATGTAATGTTTTCTTTTTTAGTTGTGTGACTTACTCAAAAGATGAGAGTTGAAGTCAAAGACGTTTAGACATTCAGTATTGCAGAGGTTGCACACGAGCGGGTTTGTTTGTGAGTGACAACCTTTGTGAAGAAAGTACAGAGTTTTATCTGGAAAAACAATTTTGCAAAAGTTACACATGTATGAACCAGATGAAGAAGTTCCACGTCGATTATATATGGAATGTCCACTGTCAAGTCCCATGGAAGAAGTAATATCCTCACCTTCATACGACTGGAATGAGTAAAAAAAAATAAAATAAACAAGGTTAGTACATAGTACAATAATAAATAAAATAATGTTGTAATATATCATGTAATAATTTTGAACTTTGAATTTGATTGGAGACATATTGTAGAATCTACCTGAGAATTATAACCACCACTTGAATTGCCAGAGCTGTCACTTCGACTTCTGCTGCTGGTAGTCGCAGCAGTAGTAACACTCACTTGTAGACCATTCTCTTTGCTACTATTATTATTATTGTTCCAATCTTCTCTCAAAAGAGATTTCAATGGGGACAATTTGTTCGGAGTGGATGAACAACACTGGCCTTTTGGACTTATGGATGAGATGGAAAGATCTTCTGGTTGATCATCATCTGGATCGGGATGATCTGAACCATCCTTGGATTTTGATATGGACTCTCGATCTCCATTACAGAAGGATGAGGATTGGTCCTCCAGACCCAGGATTTCCTTTTTCACAACAACACTAACTAAATCTGAACTGGAAATTCGATCATTGGAATCCGATGGGGGTGAGGAGGACGAACGATGTCTGTCATTATAGCTGGAGTCTGCATGAGTGAAGGCAAAATGAGTGGGATAAGGCGAATTTGAGGAAATTTCAATTTGAGGCACGAGAAAATGGGAAGGAATCAACGAGTCATTACTCTTCTCTCGATCTTCAAAACCAAGAGCATGTGCAAGCTCACTGTATTCCCCACTGTGGCTTGGAGGTGAACCCGAGTTTCGACCATTCCCTGATGAGGAGGTCTGCAGTGAGGGCGAGTGAGATGGGACTGGATTGTCAAGATCAATTCCATGTCTGAAATACGATAAATTATTTTACATTAATTATTATTATTAATTAATATCTATGATTCTTATTTTACTCAATTTTAAACCATTAGCTGAAAATTTACCTGGATCGAAAATGAACGCGCAAAGATTTCATAGAACCAGCTTTATAGGCACAGAGTGGGCAATTTTTGACCATCTCACCGCCTCCTGTTGAAATAATAATAATTATTATTATTAATTTTGAAAGAAAAAGATAAGTATTATTTTTAGAGTGTCAACTTTTTATGTATTCATCCTACCTCCAACGTGTTCATTCTGAAAATGAGCTCGCATTGCAATTTGTCGTTGGAACCCTTTATTGCATATGGGACATCGAAAGGGAAGGAGTTTACTGTGTGTAGCACTGTGTTCAGCCAAATGGTCTTTGCGGAAGAAACTGAAATAATAAAGGAAAAATAATGAGGATTTTTCATTTTAATCCCAAAAGTAGTATAAACAAAATGTAAAATAATCAATGGTCGGAAGGTATTTTAGTCAGTCACGTCATAAATGGTTTAAATGTCATTTATGACGGCTGACAGAAATACGAAAAATTGGCAGAAATGACAGAAATTGAAATTTTTATAGAATTTTGCAAAATGTGGTAGATTTTTTAGAAAATTCTTCAAAAATTTTCCAAATTTCAGTCAACTTGAAAAAAAAATTGGTTAAGTTATTCCAGAATTAGTTAAAATCGAAAAAGATTCCGGATCTTAAGGTGTGAAAACTTTTTAAAAGTTGGACTTATTATTACTATTTCTCGTGATATTTTCATACTTTAAATTAATGAAATTATAATTATTCGTAGTCTCAAATCATACTAGTACGTTTTCAGCACCACAAATTACGTTATTTTAAAATTAATTACTATTATGTCATTTTTGCCATTTCTGTCAATTTCTGCCATTTATGTCAATTTCTGCCATTTATGACGACTGACATGTCAGAAATGATTTCTGACTGACAATTTCCGACCATTGAAAATAATATTTATGATGAACGTAAAAAAGAATTAGAAAAACTTACCGTTTTTGGCAAATTTTACATTCATACGGTTTGATTCCGTCGTGTCTGAGTCTATGCCGCCGCATGTTGGCTCTATTGCTAAACTTCATGTTACACACATCACATTCAAAGCTTCTGGGATTGTCCTGTCTTGAACCTCCTCCGTTAATATGCTCTTCACCTTCAGTTCCACCGTCAGCATCCGAATTCTGAAGGAAATGAAACAATATAATTAATAATTATTGAGAGAAAAAATCATTTTATAAAATAATATATAATACTTGGATATATTCAAGATTCAAGAAATAGATTGACGAACCTCTCCAGAAGTAAAAGAAGTGGACACTCCACCTTCCTTCATACACGGCCCGGACACAGAACAGTCATCATCATCCTGTTGATCACTATTACTCGCACTATTCCCATTTGAATCCGCCATTTTCTTACTCTTCCCATTTTTCACTCGACTCTTCTTGAGTGGGATCGGCTGGTCATCACAACTATCACAATCATCTCCACCCGACTCAGATCCATCCACATTGTGAAGTGAAGAATTCCCATGCATTCCCATGTTCATATTCCCAGCACTCACCACCGCTGACAACTTCCTCTCATTCCTGTCCAGAGTCGAGCTCCGAACTTGAATCTCCATGTTAGCATCCGGCATTTTACTGGTTTGGATTAAGAATGAAAATCTTGAAAATCTGGAGTCTAAAGTCGTGAGTCTTGAGATTCTCTCTGGATGCTGTATCTGTATTTCGTATTTGTATTTGGATTTACTTTCCGCCAAAGTGCAGTTGTTCCTTTTTAATGTTTGAATTTTTGATTCCAATCAAAGTGTAAAAACTCGTATTGTCCTCTTATTCTCATTCAGCATGCTGAACTTGTTGTGGATGACCAAAAAGAGTCTGAAAAGTAATAATATAATAGTTTTTGTAGATAGTTTTAAATTTTGAGACTTGAGACACTTCTCTCTTCCTTTAAAAAAATCGTGTCATTTTAATTTTCAATTTTTAAATATGCTGTTTTGTGACTGTGGGTCTCATGTATTTCATTGAATATTATTATTATTATTATTATTATTATGACGGTTATGTCTTATGGGTTATGACCTCACTTACTTCTTACTCATAATTTGCATGTGTTCATACTTCATAGGTACATATTTTTTTATTAAGTATATTCTACAAAGAAAATTGATTGTATATTATTGTACATTGTACATTGTCTATCCATCACCCTACATATTGTACTTATTGCTTATTACTATTTTTATGGAGCAGCAAAAAGCAAAACACACACAGCATAAATATGTACCTGCAGTATGTAAGCTTAAAGCCTGCAGAACAGAGAACACACGTCGAAAGAGAGAGGCAAAGAACTTTATGTTAATATTATTATTTGAGGATTGAGGATGCAACCTATTTTACACAATGTGCCATCATCATTATATTATACTTTTTTCTTAAAATAATACATGTACTTGTGTAGTTGGCTGTTGGCTGCACAAAATACGATATGAACTATGAACAAGGCACAAGACACAAGACACAGGCACAATTTGAAAGCAAAAAGCAAATGCTGAATGTTGAATGTGCGTAAGTATACTTTCAATTCAATGTTCAATGTTCAATGTACATGTATGCTTTTTTAATAACTAATAACATAATTCGCCATACATACTTAAAATACTTGGTACTTAACATTGGTCTAATATTTGCTCAAAGTGTGTATTATTATCATGATTATCATCATCACAGGATATTTTATTTATTATATTTTAAATTTTCTACGACCAACCACTGGATTTTTGGGTCATTTGAAATTTGAAATCAGAGCACATGCTATAAAATATAAAAAGTCACAACCTACAACACACTCACAACATACAGCATACAGCATGAATAATACAAACTAGAAAATAGAAAATGATATCTACAATAGTGTACAATGTACAATTTATAAAAGCATATCCCCAATCGCCAACAACAAACAACAAAAGTATGTAAAGAATACAGTAGAAAAGGTAAAAGGTATAAATAATAAACTAGACTTTTTCCGATTTTCCTATTTTCCGTATTCACAAACAAAGACGCAGTGTAAAATTGCCATCATTTTTGCCAAATTTATTTATATTCAACTTATCGATTGGATATTGGACTGTCTGGGTTTTGGGTCTGGACTTTAGATTCTAGATTGATGGAAAATTGGATATTGGATAAATTCTTAAAAATAATAAATCAATTTATTCTCTAGTCCATAGTTCATTCAAGTCGATAGTTTAAATCTACTTTGTACAGAGCATAACATATAATTTATTTACAATCTATAATTCAAAAGCTTTACTGTATACGTAAAAAGATGTGTATTTGAAGTTGAATAAGTTTCAATTTGCCATAATCCATAATATGTCACATGTAGCAGAAGAAAAAGAAGAAGAGCTGGAAAAAGATAAATATTAAATATCAAGAAATGGAAACAGAGTACATTGTACAATGTACAAGATACAAGAGTAGTGATTAGTACTGCTGTTGCTGTTGCTTCTGCTGATGATGATGAACTAAAAGAGAGAACTAAATTGAGGAGTTAAAAGGCGTTCATTGCCCTCGTGGACTAAGAATGAGAATTGGAATAGTCAACTGACACAGTGTCATACAATCACAGAAAAAGAGTCCAACCTCACCAACTCTACATTCTACATTCTCTCCTCTCTGTTCTCTCTGTTCTCTCATGTACGTGTCTGTTGTGTGTAAAAGGGAAGAGTAGATTGGACTACACTCTATACTGTGTAGACAAATATCTACAGGTAATCATTTGAAAACAGGAATACACAATACACACTTGTACACTGTTCACATTCTAGAGTGGAAAAAGTGTGCTCAACAACGATAAGTCTATGTTTTATGCATCCACAATTCCCAATCCACCATCCACATGTACTTGTAACTTGTAGCAGCAGTTGTACAGTGTTTTACTCTGTACTCTGTATTTTACACAGATGATATTATATATTATATAGTAGAGGCGTAAAGCTCTAATTCGCACATATTGCTTAGACACATTTGTGGACTAGTGACTGTATCATAGCTTGTAGTTTGTAGTTTGTAGTAGTACAGATAGGAAGATAACAGATATTCATCATATGGTAGCATACTGTCTGTCTACTGCCTTCTGCCTACTCCCTACTGCTGACACATATAACATATAATATAAAGTATAATATATGAGTTTTATGTTTTACATGATGGGAATTAGAAAAGAAGAAAAAGTACAAGAAGAAACAAGACCAAGTTCTCATAATAGAAATATAAAATATACTCATCATAATCTGTACTACAGAATACTGAATAATATGTACATGATTTTTATTATACACTTTTAAATAGTGTACTCATTCTCGTCGTCTGCGTTAAGCATTGAGACTTGAATCTCTAATCTAGAATCTTGAATGTTGAATCTCGGGCAGTGAGCGAGCCACTTGTTATTTTTTATTATTTATTATTTATTTGGCTACATATTATTGTACGAGTCTGAGTTTGTGTCTGCGTATGCGTAAATAGTAAATATGCATGTCAATTCTTTATGTATAATGTATAATGTGTGGATGTCCATAAAATGAACACTTGCACACTGAACATTGAACACACTTTCATGTAAACAGTGAGGAGTAAACAGAGGATGGGAAATGTAAAATGTAAAATGGACAGTCTGATGATAAGTAGGTAAATAAGGTGGAGTAATTCAAGATTTACTACTAGTCTCCTTCTCAAGTCTCATCCTCAGTCCAACCATTCACATTCACGTTCACCAGATTAGCAATCAGCACACAACATCCAAAAGTCGTTCATCCTTCATCCTTTGTGTGTTTTATGTTGTGTTGTGTGTTGTGTGTCATATGGCTCAATCCAATTGTCGATCCTCAATTCTCATCCTCAGTAAAAGCCTGAGTCTCATGAGTTTGATACACTTTTTAACATTTCAATTACCAATTACTATTTGAATTTTAAATTTTCAAGTGCGGACGACACATTCTACATGAGACACAGAATTTGAAAATGGACTTGCTGAACTCTCAACTCTTGTAATTTGTAGTTTGTAGTGCATGTCAACAATTTCCACTCCACTGTAAAGTGTACACTGTTCAAAAGTATTAATGAAAGGAAATAAGAGCTCTCTAAGAGTTCCACTTCCACCGTCATTTGCATCTGAATCTGAATCTGAATTCTGAATTCTGAATGCAAAAAATAACTGTTAGTTGGTCATGCAAAAAATCTCAATATTCAATAGTCAATATTGTCAACTAAATACACCCATGAAATATTCAATGTAGATCAGAAATCAGAACGTAAATTGTTTACTGTTGATTTTGGAGCTCATATTTGTCAAAGCTCATTGCACATTTTTGTACATACAGGAGACTTTGCATTTTTCATTGTGTATTAGTATTCAGTATTAAGAATGCCATTGGTCTGTGATTTTCCATGTGTACACTAAAAAGATGAGTGAACTGACCACTGAATAACCAAGTGACAAGCTCATTCACACAGTTTTTTCATAGAGCACGTACTCAATATGCAGTAAATACAGAGCACAAGAATATGAATATGAATATGAAACACTTGCATGCAGTACTTAAAATTTACATTGTGCAAGTAAGGAGAAAGGCCGTAGTGCATGTCCTTTCTCCTTACATGTCATGCACAACACACACAACACACACAACACACAAGGCATCAAAAAGAGCACATAGCACACCATATCTGTAACAAAACAGAGTGCATGAACATGAAAAAGATGATACACTTAATTGGAACACACGACTCACAACTTGAGACTTGAGACTTGAAACTGTCTGCTGACGACTCACAATCACAAAAACAATTACAAATGTAATAGTTGTAAGTTGTAATGTGTTCATTTTTGCTTCGACTTTTGCATTTTGTATTTTTCATTGCATTGTAAAATCTAGAATCTAGACTAAAATCTGAATCTGAATTCAAGTTTGAAATGGTGTCTTCAGCACAGTGAGCCACAGACAGACAGACAGACAGTGAGACAGCCAGCCACTCAATCATAAAACAAAACAGGCAACCTAACAAGTAACAAGTAACAAGTATAGCCACACTAAATAGCCCTTCCCACTTCCCACTTCCCACCAACTCCAATCTTCAATAATAAATTTCACAACTTACAACAGTCTCCATTTCAAATTTCAAATGGTGAATCTTCAAGTGTAACTATTACATCTATTTACTCGTCTTCTGTCTCATATCTTGCGCCTTGTTATAAAAAAGACAGCATTATCAATCCTCCTTTTTAATCACTAAATATTAAATATCATTTCAGTCCCAAATTCCAAATTCAAATGCTTCAAGCCAAACTGTAGACTAAAAATATATGTAATGACTGTTTACAATGTGTACAATGTACAATGTACAGTCTGCATAATATGATTCATTACAGATACATAAATTATACAGTCTAAATACTAAACACCAAATGCCAAATACAAACTGCTACACACGATGTACAATCTACACACCAAACACCACACCATAAATTATAATTGACTCTTGTTTTGAATTTTGAACTGTTACACTTTAATTTAGATTTAGGCTAGGACTAGTTCAGCATTCAGCACTACATAATTAAACCCATCTGCACATTCACTTTGTTTCTGAGAAAGCCAACAGGTCGCTGAAAATGTGTATTATACCAATTAATTACTTGATTAAAAATTAAAACTAATACTACTGAACTTTATACTTTGTACTTTACACTGCCTTGTAGAAAAGATAGATAATAGATATTGATGAGATTTACCATTTACCGTCTATTTGACTTCTGAATTATGAAGAAAACTACAGGCACTGCTGACTGTTAACACAGTTCCCTTTTTAATTTTCTATGTCAAAATTAAGAGAAAACCTTTAAAGTACTTTGAAAAACTTATTTAAATTTTAGTAATGGTTATTTAGATAGTAAAAAAGAAGAAGAAAAAAGAAGTGACTGGAAATAATTATGGCAGAAAACTAAACTAAATTAAATTAAATGAATGAATGAGGAGTTCATTGACCTACAAGTTAAAAGCTAAAACCTCAGCATGTTTTGTGTTTTATTTACCCACTTTTCTATTTCACCCGTTGGTTTACTATTTATTTTATTTTTTATTTTATTTAGAGGAGGGATATGACACAGA
>JABASP010001857.1:0-24623 GCA_019776565.1 Sminthurinus signatus | reverse complement strand
CTCATTTTCCCATTTTATATTTTACACACACTTGAAAGAAATCCATTTAAAAAAATTTGTAATAGTATAAAATGGTTGTTGGAACTTTTGGAACTTGAAATGGAAATGAAAATGATAGGTAAAGAGTAAAGAGTAAAAAGAGTGAAACGTGAAAAGAGTAAGTAAAATAGAAATAGGAATCAATGTAGTGTGATATCTATCGTTTCCTTCCCTTTTTTTACCCATGTTCTATGTTCTCTATTCTCGCTGTGTCCACTTCTGTAGGTCATTTTCCTTTTCCCAACACACAACACACAGTAACTGGACAATGCGCAAAGAACAGTTTTTTTCCTTCTTTTTGTTCTGCTCTTCCCTCGTATTCAATATATTCAATAACAATAACAATAACTAGTAGAGGACATTAAACTTTTTTCTTCATCATGTGGTGCAAACTGTATAGGAAGTATTATTATTATTATTATTATAGTATCATGGTATTTGTTTATTGTTGTGTATAGCTAAAATGTTCAAATGTTGGTCTTTTGTGGACATTGGATTGTGGATTGTAGACTTTTTTTTAACTGTTATGTTCTTAAAAAGTCCATAAAATCAATCGGCGTTTCTGGTCAAAGTAAATTGTAAATTGTAAATGGTAAAATATAAAATACGTCTTTGGTATTCCGTATTTCTATTTTCTATCTTTTTTAGGATATGTCCAAGAGTTAAAAAGGGAAAAAAGAGAATTACGGCTTACGGCTTCTCCGCCCACGCATAATCGTTTATGTTCCGTCCAAGCTCCAAAATCTAAAATCCAAACTGAGTATTGTACACATATTCACCGTGTTACAGTTATTGGAAACGGAGAAATGGGAAATGGGTTGTTGTGTAAAAAGTAAAAAAAGAAAAGCATAATGTGTAATATGTACTTAATGTGCATTATGCGTTGTACGTTATGTTTTATGTTGCACAAGACGGATGAAGAATGCATAATGTCTAATGTGTACAAAAACGAATGTGTAAAAAACGTGATGTGTAATTGTAATGTGACTGTACATTGTATATTGTACACTGTGGATTGATCACTGATCACTGATATGGTCTACGACCAATACAAAATCCTGTGTTAAATATTGTCCATCCCAATAACATTACGTAGTATTTCCCCCCAAATGACCATCATTAGTGCTTTACTAGTCAATGTGGAAAAATGTTATCATCTCATTTTTTTCCCAATAAGTACACCTACAAGTACAACGTGTCAATTACAAAGCAGACCGTACTGGATACTGGATACTCGATACTGGACAATCAACAATGAACAAGGACAGCATTGTGTACTATGTATTGTGTATTGAGTATAAAGTTTAATAAAGTCCAGCTCTCGTTGTTGACATGATTACAACATAGGATTAAAAAAAGGTTAATTAGGGAGATCAAAGTATCTATTAGCTGCCCCATGATGTGTCTTTCGTCATTAAAAATGGTAAAATTATTAATCAACAAAAACTCCACAATTTTATTACTACCCCAATTAGGAATTATTGACCATTTCTAAGAAGTGAATTAGCTCTCCGTCTTCCTATGTAAATGATAAATGATAATATAATAATAAATAATAATAGTTATTAAGTAATAAGTACTGGTTTTAAAAAAATCAAAAGATGACATTTTGTAAAATCCACATCATAATTTGTTTATGTATTTGACATGTATTTGATTGCTCTAAAATGGGTGACAACTGACAACGGATGACATGACATGTAAAGATTGATTGATGATGTGAAATTTTTACTTAAAATGAAAAATAATGTGAAGAAAATTGTGTGTAATATCGAAGATGGGATATGAGACTAGTCAATACTCAATACATCAATATATTCTTTGTGTATCTTCCTCTCTTTTAAAATTTTTGTCTTAATTCAGAGTTTCCTTTTTCCTGCTTATTGGGTAATAATCTACGCACATAACACATAAGATACAATATACAATATTTATCCATTATACAGTGATTTTCAAGTACACTCACTTGTCAATAAGACACATGTTTGAATCTAATCGGAATCGTAAACTACTTTAATCGTAATAAGTATTAACAAGTAAGTTAGAAGTATATCTTTTTCTATAGAACACACCGTTCACCTTGCAGTAACTCGTTTACAGATTGGAGTGTTCTCTGTTTCACAACAATTAACAATTCCACCGCTTCCTTTTGTATATTTTGTATCTTAGAATTCCATTTTTCCACTTTTTCCTGTTGCATCAAACATCATGTGTTCAATTTGTACAATGTAAATGTATAATCATTCCTCATTATGCCTATCGTTGTAAATTGTCAATATTTAATACCGTTCATCATTACTACCAATACTTTGGCTATTGGCTATTATACCACAACTTTGTGATGACCATCATGATAAAATGCTATAAAATGAATTTGAAGTTTCTACGATTTGTCAATGCAGCTTTCCACAGTTGTGGACACTGACTCGACTGATTTTAACAGAGTTCTTTTAAACCTATCCAAAAAAAAAAACAAGTACATTTATATTTTATATGGAAGTGACTACAAATCACAAATCATATAAAGTATAAAGTATCTTTGACGTAGCATGCACTGGTAACTGGTAGACTGAGTCAAACTACAGGAATGAAGCAGGAACTATGTAATATGTAATACGCCTAACTCGTAACTCGTAATACATACATGGAAAAAGATGTATAGTGTGCGGACAACTTTTCTGAGGAGGATCTGAGAAACATCAAACCGTTTATATTTTATATACTGTGCATTGCACATTGTACAGAATCTACATCATCCTGCATGAAGCTCATAAATAAAGTTGTAGTTGAGAGATGAATAACAGTTAATGTGGACTGAGTTGTGGAAATAGTCGGAAGAGAATGAGAGAGGAGGTTGTATAATTTATGCAGCTTGAAACATTATCTATAACAATAATAATTATTATTCTAATGGTCGTCTTCATTCTTATTTCTGTCGTTCTCTTTCTCCTTTACGATGTAATATGTACCACACAGACATATAGTGTTCAGAGTACAGAGACGTTGTCAATGAACAATGAACACACGAGGAAGAGAAGAACTGTGTAGTGTGTAGTAGAGTAGTGTGTGGAAGAGTCATAATCCGAAATTGATGCACAATAGTCCCTATACGTACGTCAGTGAACATTGAGCTTGATATGTAATATGTATAATATTATATTAAGTATACTGTATAATTTGTTTGTGTCTCGTGTCTCTTGTGTATCGTACATCGTACATCAATAGAGAAATACATTGGTTATAATATATGTGATATTATTTTATATTATATTATGTAGTTTATATAGTCTTTTTATTATTATTCTCCATGCCTCATGAATTCCCCTTTTGTGAGTCTCCATAATCATGAGAATATCATCTCCCCATCTCTTTTAAATCCTTCAAAATAGTCCTTCAAATCAAAACTGATTATTAATACATCAAATATATTTTATTCCTTCTCACTTCATACTTTATTACTTTATATATTATACATATCCGATATCCACATCTTCTATAGTTTATGCAAAAGGAAGAATATCATAATAAAATGTGTAACACATGGTTCAGTTCAACTTACATGAAGTATGAAGTACAATAAGTAGTGTACGTCCAAAAAAAGGCAAGCTTCAAAAACCAACTTGCTATTTTCCCGAGCAAACTAACAAGTTGTAAGATGCGCTGAGTCTTTTCCCTTTGCATGTACTTTATGTATATCTGTAAAAAAAATAAATAAAGGAACATAAGATGTAGTACAACTTGTTTGATCTCAACGAGGTAAAAGTAGAGAAAGTTAATAGTGTTATTACAGATCTTATTTGTTATTTCTTTTGTATAATATTTGTATGCGAAAAGTTTATGTATCGTGTGTTGTTCGTTGTTCGTGCTATTTACTTTATTTACTAAATAATATTTAAAGTTGTTTTAAAAGTCTGTGAATGAGTTCATCCCTTTTTTTATCAAAGTTTACAGTTTACAGAGCATGTCGAATGTTTAATGTTTACTGCGTAAAACTCTGCCTTCGGGGAGTGGCTTCTTGTTCAACAATGTATATTATTTCTTTATAGTTACTTTTTATTAGCTCAAAGTTCAAAACATTATGTTATGACAAACCGCATATTGTGTATGTACATCTATAATCTATAGATACATACGAGCTTCATCCTTCTGTTGTCTTCCCTCTTTCCCGTACCCCGTACTCTGTTTGGTTATTTTGAAGTCCATATGAACCATTACCACTTACCACAAAGTTCTTCACTGTAGGTACACTGCACACTGTACACATTACACATAAAAAATAATCACCTTGTTTATGATTGAATGCCGTCACATATTCAATATATCTTTTTTTTATTACTCATTAATAAAGTTTATTGTGTTGTGTGTACTTGACCCACGAGACAGAAAATAATATTTATGTAAGTTGGTAAGCTATAAATAAATAATGCTGAAAAAAAGCATATGAGATGTGAGCTAATGAACTCGACACACTGTAAATTGTAAATAATATACAATATACGTTGTACATTTCCAGAGGAGGGTCTAGAGTAGAAGAGTTGAGAAAACTGATTCATTTCAACTTTAAAGAGTGACAAACGGAGGACAAACTGCGTATCTCAGTTCAAAAGTGTTTTTTAAACAATGTCACATTTGACGTCTGACATCTGAATCAGCTGGAACGATCTATCTCAGATACACGTTGTAGTCGGCACATTATATATTGTATAGTATAGTGGGGACTCGTGCACATACAAATATGTACATTGTACATAGAACCATAAATAAATATTTTGAGGTGATGAAAAATAATAATAAAAACCCCTATAATAGATTGTATTATAAGTTATAAGTACGAGTTATGAGTTATGAGACTTCCTAGTTGTGTGTACTGTGAAATAATTCTGTGTAAATTCATTTTGTAATCATGATAGAGATAATCATTATTATTTATTATTGTTTTTTATATCAATGTACTTAGCCTAAGAGCTAAGAGTTAAGAGTGCATAGATAATGGATGCTCAATGTACATCAGTACATCACAATTACGTTATAAAAATACTCCAACACTGCAAGCAAATGTCTCAAAAAGTTGTTGAGAAATTTGTTCGTTTTTTTTCTAAGACTTTCTCATTGTCAACGTAAAAAAAAAGCTGCAAGCTTGTACTTGTGTGTACATATTGTATAATACAGTTATTTACAAAGTGAAAAAGCGTATCAGTAATCAAGACTCAAGACCATGATATTTTTTCTCCTGTCTCCTTGTCTCAATATTTATTGTATCTGCCCATGAGATTTCTCGAATTCTTAATTCACTGTACACAGGAGTCCAAATATTTACACAAATAAGGAACACTGAATAAATAATTGTAGTACATTTGGAGGTCAGATTTTACAAATTAATTATATAAATTTAAAAAAATCTTATCAGTGCAGCTATTGAAAAGTACAGTACAGTAAAACATTTTGTTGCTCCAAATTCCAAATTACTCGTTTTGTCGCCCTCTTCGTTTTTTTTCGCCTCAAATGTCGTCTCATGTCCCGTGTACACATTATGTATCAATAATCAATAGAACAGATAACTGCATAAGATTTAGTTTTCCTTGTCAAAGGGTAATATTGGTAATACCACAAAGTTTACAATCTTGTTACGCCTTTCCCTGAACTCGGATCATGTTTTTAAATGTGTTGAAAAATGTTGAATAATAATACTTAATGGTTTAACATTTAACATAATAACTAATCACAGTAGTGTAACATGGCTTGATTTACGTATTAAATATAAGTAATACCTGTGTTCAGTATCTGACTTTTTTTAAGCAAGCTAATAAAAAACTGGAAAAAAATGCTGGCATGAACAAAAAATCACATGTACACCTATTTACACAGTAAAAGGTAAAAGACAAAGTAAATAAACAGAGAGAAGAGAGACAAAAAGGAGAGGACATAGATAGAAAATTCAGTATTATGTATGTTGAATATTGGAGCGGATAGAAGTTATAAGTGATGAAGTAATCATCACAATAAGAATAGTAATAACAATTATTATTGTTATTATTGTTAATTACTGTTAATACAAAATATTATAAGCATGGTCATGTACAACATTCTGTATATAAATAAAACTGCAGGAGCTAATGCTACAATAAACAAAGGGAGTGAGACATAAAATAAAAAAACATCCCATTTTTTTCCACACAAAGGAGTATACATTATCCAGTGTCCACTAATAATCCATATTACGTCTAATGTCTAATATGTAATCCAAAATCAATAAAAACAAAAGGGATCTGAACAACATGTTAACAATATTGACCAGATGAAAAATATAGAGCAGCTTTCCATATTTCCTGCACCGCCGGATAAAGCACATATCTTTGCCTATCTACAATTTACCATATGTCATAATTGTATACATGTATCTTGTATCTTGTACAGTGAGTACCTAAGTTATATCTATATCATGGTTTTTCCGGATTTTAAGGTGTAAAAAATTTATTTGATTATAATGAAACGGTTGGATCTGGATTTCCAGAGATATGTAATATCCGAATAAAAGTGTTTAGAGAAAATAGAGACCTTTAAGTGTATAGGTAATTAATATTTAGTAGAAGAGGAACAAAGAAAAAATAAATTTTATAAAAGTTATACTAGATTAATAAATCCATGAATCTCACTTGTACAAGTAAGTATTGATTTTTCATTTTTTGGTTTTAGATTATCATTTTACGGGCTCTCCTTCTGGTATCTATAATATGTATTCTTTGTCAACCCCTCCTTTTTATTTTCGGTTTAGTCGTATTTATATCTTGTACTGTATGATTTTTATGCAGCTGTCTTCTTAAGACTTCAATAAAGTCGAGTAATAACAATAACAATAACATACATACATGTATCATGCATAATATTTCCCATTCCATTCTCTGTCGATAGATTACAGATTCTAGATCTTTACAAACCACACACACTACACAAGCTCACTTGTTTTATTTACATGGATTTTTTCTAATTTGTCATTTTTCATATTTTTTTTCTTCTGTATATAATATATACTTCTATGCCTGTATTAAATGTGTGTATGTGTGTATATGTGTTATTGCAATATATACACATTTATTTGATGGTTGTCCATCCGCGTGACAAAACAATACAAAATAAAATACTTGAACTAAGTATTAGGAAAAGTATGTAGTATCTACAAACAATAATAAGCAGTTATGTATCTCTCGCAATACGAAAAATGTACTGAGAATTTTTAAGTAATGTATTGTAGATTGTAGAATGTACATAATAATATGTATACGTATAAGATGGATAATGTAGCAATCTATAACTAATGTTGACTGTGCCTGTGTCTGTATTTTCATCATCTGTACTTTTTCTGTTATCTGTAACGCTCCCTCTCATCACATTGTGTATTGAATTTGTCCATTCCAAAAGGTACTCAAGTATAACATAAATACTAAGTATAAGAAATAAAGTATAAATCACATGTGTAATGTATACTATGTGACTCTAAACAAATCAAGAAACAAGAAGTGCTTACTACAATAAGACTAAAAAGAAGAGGCGTCTTATTACTGATTGCTTACTACCTGCGTAAGATATAAAATTAGACGTAGATAGTTGCTCGTATATCGTACATCGTACATGAAAAAGAAATAAACACTAGTTGAGTAAATTATGTACATTTGTTTCTAAATTTTTTGTGTGCACCCTTCCTCATATTATTCATGGTGCAATGAAAAAAAATTGAAATTTACAAGTCTAAAAAGTGGGGAAATGTGGAAAGTTTACTTTGGATGATCAAAGTGTTGCTGTTGTGAATAGTGCATAGAACTAGTATGATATAGAATACAGAGTAATTATGTGTATCGTGTACTTTAGTATGTATCACAGATTGTGCACAAGCCATATAATATAAAGTATAATGTACAGACTACAGACTACAGAATGCAGACTGTGTACTGTGTACGATACCAGATACCAGTATTAAGAACAGAAAAGTCGATCCGTTTACGGATTGAACTGCAAGTTCAACCCCCTCCACAGCACAGTCGGAAAGAGAAAGGGAAGGGAAAGACCAGGGTTATTTGGCTATTGTGCGTCTCGTGGATACTTAAAATCATCCCTGTTTTTAGTTTATACACACATACATAATACATACATAAGTGTGTGGATGCATTTTTCTCCCGAATCACTTTATATCCTCTTGGTGTTTAGTAAAACGAAAAACGAAAATGTAAAAAGTAGAAGGAGATCCTACATGTAGTATCTAATAGTATACGGTACACACATATCGCACACCCTCTTAAGTATAATTTATTTGGCTGTGTGTTCTATGGGATCAGGAATGCATATTTTTATTGCTAGTATTACTTACATGTTACATGTAAAGTTTATGTTATGTGCAATGCATATACACTATACACATGTACGGTGAAATAGTCCTCTTTAGTATAACATATTATGTGTCTCCACACATATGTAAGGTCGTCTGTTTTTTCGTTCCCGTTCCATCTTTTTTCCTTCCTTCTTCTCCCTGCAATTTTACCCGGGTATTGACTCGTGGTGAGGGGTACGTAAGACGACAGAAAACGAGAAAATAAAATGAGATTCAGCCTTTCTACTGTTCTTTGAAAATTAGGTGGGGGACAATGTACCTACACGTACACGTACATCTAGATCTACATTCTACATTCTACATACTCTGTACTCTGTACAAAATACAAATATCCTCGATACTCGTGCTCCATGTTTTCATGATTTTTTCTCTATTTTCTATACACCCTACACCGTGATAGATGTTTTCTCATAGAAAAGTTCCATCTCCGTCTTTTACTCTGTAATACCCATTTCTGCATTCTCCATTCTCCATGTTCTGTTCGGTGTCACAAGTATTATTCTTTTTATTCTACTGCAATTTGGATTTCTGAATGAATCATCCTATCGCTTTCGCTTTCTATATGTCTGTAGTCTGTAAAGTTTATACATGTATGTATGTAATGTGAACACGTATTAATAGGTATGTTTGACATTGAACAGCAAGTAAAACTATGTACAATGTACAATGTACAACGTTTGCATGTGCCTCCCACGACCTACGACGATGACAATTTGGGTGTACTAGTAACTAGTAAATATAATATGTACAATGTACAATGTACATTTTACTCACCCATTCTCTCATGCTCTTGCACTACAAACTACAAACTACAAATGTTGCATAATATGAAACATAATATACACGCGCTCAGTGCCCAGTTTTCAAAGCTGTTACTACACATCTTTTATTTATCCTGAAAATAATAAACACAAAACACAAAATACATCAAGTCCATGTCATACGTGTGCAAAGTTCTTTTCTTTTTCAATACATTCTGAATCTGGGATTTCTGACGGACATTTAGACAACTGCAGATTATGATACCTATATAGATTTGATTGTTGTATTTTATATTTTATATTGTGTGCAATGTACGTCAAAAAGTTTTGCCCTTTCTTCTCCGCTTGTACTAAAAGACATGGACATGTATTTATTTTTATTGTTTCCACAATCAAAATTCAAAACTTGAACCTCGTGTGGTCTAATTTTGTGCTATTGTTTTGTTTGATGTATACTTTTTGTACAAAAGACAAAAGTATACAGTGTAACATGTACAACGTACAATGGACATGTTACATGAGGTTCAAGATCCACCATCCACCACGGTGGGATTAAATATAATACATGTACAAGAAATCTACCACCTCTTGATTTTATCTACACCCACTACTTTGGATATTCGAGATGTTGTCGGTTGTTGGGTTTTCCTGAGAAAATAAAGTGAATTTTTGACCTGCTTTTTGTATCGATTTAGAATTGAGAATAGTAGCAATAATTGTAAAGTACTCAAAATTCAAATGTCAAAGCCATTCGTTTATTTTTATTCACATTTCATATTGAATGTTGGAACATTGAGATTCTGGTGTAGAAGAGAAATGTTAAATATTATGAATACATGAAATAAGGAAATTAAATTTAAATTAAATTTTCTTGATAGGTTTTTTGATTAAAAATCCCACAGCACAACAACACAACAACACGTTTAAAGAGATGAAAGGCTATTCTAAAATACATGTAAAAAAGCACTACAGTACTATATTATGAAATAGGGGAGGGACGGCCAATAGAATTTAATGGATGAGTTCCAGAGGGTACAATCCTTTGGAAAGGGCGTTTTCTAAATACGGGTAAAAAAATCTCATAAAAACTCACTCTTCACTCTCTCACTCGTGATTCGTCCTCAAGGACTAGTAAAAAAAAGATGTGTCTACAAAAATACAAATAGACACGGAGGCTCACTTTTTTTATTTACAGCTTTGTTTTTTATGGACCGTGTGTCGCTTGCTCTCTCCAACCCTCATCGCTTCATCCCTCCCTATAAGTAGACGCTATAGTGTACATTGTACATTGTACATACATAGATTTCCGCTCCTTATCCCTTACACCTTTTACACCGTTCATGTTTCGGTAGATATGCTTATTTTTTATGTTGTACAAACTGCGTGTTGTATATTGTGCAGTGAACTACAGCATCATTATCATCATAATTCATAATATTTTTCATCTCTTTGAATGGGCGGACAATTATACAATAATTATTATAGTACCGTTTTTGAATTCAAGGGAAACTAAAAGTATACATGTATACTTATGATAGGATTAATAACAAATGTCGTGTACCGTAAACATGAAATATGCACTATATTTTACTCCATATTCCATTATGAGATGGTCATTTTTTCCTTTTGTGGTTTGAGAACTCGACCTCTTTTCCAGCCTGTTGTTTACCAGTTACCAGTACAATCTATATCCTATATTTTATGCATGTTATATGCATCGAATATTGAATTCATTTTGTATTTTATATTTTATCCATTCGACAAAGTACAGTTATAAATATTATATATTAGGTATGCATAACTTATGCTTTACGCTTTACTCTGTTCTCTGTTATATATGAAATATGTATACATAGGACGTAGTCTAGACTCTAGACTCTGGACAGTAAACAGAGTAACAGTAAATTTGAAAAAGAGTTGAGGAAAAGAAATTCAGGTAAAATAACTCGTTACACACTCGATATTTTACCTGTATGCTATATTCTACATGTATACTCTCTTTGCTTTATAACCATACTTGCATACTTTTTCAAAAAGTATATCAGGATTTTGAATATATATATCTTTCTATATTATCTTATACACCTTTTACTTGCCACACTTGCCAGTAAAGAAAGTTGATAAACAAATGAGGATACCAGACGTGCATCATGTAAAACGTAAAAGGGTTGGTGAAGAAGAGGTTTTTCATATTGTACACACATGAGTATGAGTATGACACAGAAAGGTAGGTGACCTGATTGCAGAGACTATGTGTAAAATACTAAGTACTCCGTATACTACTTCGATACTACATCTTATATCTTATAAATCCTGGAGGCGATTCTAATACGTAAAAATAGTCAAGGAAAAGGTGAAAATGACCGTTTTAAAGGTGTAAAATACAGAGTAACGGTGCGCATGTATACTTGGTTATTTTTACAATATACCCCACTTATTTACATGTAAAACATCATATAAAATTGAAAACTGGTAAAGAAAGACAAAACAAAAGATACCTCAGCTGTTGGTGGATAATATAAGCTTACATGTCATACTTTTGACTATATTATTTACATACGATATTATATTATACAATGTACTATATTTTATGGTTATATTATGCTCTGTACTCTGTATTCGGTATACAAAATGAGATTACTTTTTTTTACAATGTTCAGTATTCAGTACTGACCAATTACCAATGTACACAAGTATGCCCATTGTACATTCATAAAAATGGTAAATGGATAAAATGTATCTACTAAATAGAAAAGAAACTGCAAGAATGACACGACGAAGCAAAGACAAGGACAAAACGGGATTTTGATTGACAAAGCGGAAAAATATGTCAGTAAATGTCAGTCTTCATCAGGACAACGACATTTTGACTAAAAATGAACTTGGTATTTCATCTTTTACTGACTACTGTATTCTGTACTGAAATGCATGGATATATGTACTACATGTACCGTGCTCTATGTTATATATTTCATATCCTAATTTCTAACTGACGGCTGTTTTTTTTCTCCTTTTTTTCACATTTTCTCCCACTCTATACACTTTTGATTTTTTTACCAAAATGCTTTATATTTTGAGTTTTGAGTGTTTTTATAATGTATACAAGTAAGTGTTTGTGTGTTTGTATGTGTACACCCCCACCAAGTTCCAAAAGTTGAGTCCACTGTGAACTGTATATGAAAAGTGAATTTGATGTGTAATCCGTAGTTTGTGTATGTGTACCTATGTATTATACACATATATTGTTCATGTCCGGAGAGTTATGAATTGTGAATTGTGATTTTTCTGACTGTGACAGCTCTTTGTTGTGGCCCAACACACTACTTTTGTTGTGGGTGGGTTGCGATATAAAAGTGAAAAGAAAGCAATTTCCCTTACATTATCCCCATTATATTGTATAATAATTTTACATGTAAGCATCTTTTTATATCGTAGACGTACGTTTTCTAGTTTCCATTCTTTTGATGACGTCTGTGAAGGGAAGAGTGTACATGATACAGCATCCACTACACAGAACTCACATGAAAGGGAAAAAAAACAAGAATAGAAAGAGACATGACGGATCCATTGTTAATGTCCAGAGTTTCCTTTTTTTATATCATACTTTAGTATGTATAAGAATAGTGTGCTCCTACCAGTTCTTTCGGTGGAAATTACTTACTGATGTATGTACTTATGATGTACACATGTGACTTTTACATATTTCTCAGGTATAATAATCTTAGATGTGCTTGTCATTGTTGACTTCTAATCATGCCATGCCACTTGAAAGTAAATTATATTATAACACATCAATACAATATCATACAATATAAAATACACAGTATATCTGCAACTATAAAATACATTCATATGTGTGTATGTCTTTACTTTTTTTTACTCTTGATTTTTCAATAACACACATCGTTTGTCGTTTAAGAGCAAACACCCTAATCCGTAATCATGTTACAGTATGATTGAATGATATGCATCTAAAAATTTGGCTTAACAACTGCAGGGTGAAAATATTTAGAAAGAAAAACGAGATTGAATTTTATTATTATTATTGTCAACACTTTAAGTCTCAGCATCACCTTAAGACAGATGATAGAATAGAATACAATATTCTTCATTAGACATTATACCATATTTACATATTACATATAACATATATACATGATACATTATACATGTTAGAGTACTGATGACTCGTATGATGCTCATGTAGGTACAGGTATGGTAACTGATAACAAATACATTTCATTTCGTAGCATTTTTTAGTACTTAAATATTTTAAAACGTATTTTACAATAATATTTCATCAGTGAATATAGCAACAGTTAATATAGTACACTGTACATGGTGTATTGTACATAATAACTAACAACTAGACATATTTACTATATTTACCTTGATAATTATATTAACGACATTGTATTATTTAAAGACACGTAGCATGAAAATTATACCCAGTGAAGTGTAGTTTGTACTTCTCACATTTGCAAGCCGTACTCTGTACACAGTCAAGAAAAAAATTACATATATACACATACTTTTATATTAAATAGACATATTATGTACTTGGTTAATAATATAATAAATTAATCATTTGTATAAATCATTTGTTAGAAAATATTATGTAAGCAACTTTCAAGAAACACATATATTATTATATTATGATCAACTTGGCATTTATAAAGTAAAATAATATTATGTACAAGTACAAACTAATCGTTAGTGCTAAAAGTAATCATTATTAAAAGTCCTAAGTAACACAATACCAATAAGAATAACAAACCCCTTGAAAACAATGAATGAAAACAGTGTAGAACGTAGAACATACTTAGAATCTATAGATATTACGTAATAAATACCAAATGCCACAGTCACTGAAAAAACACCCGCACCACGCCATCGTTATTTTTTTCTACTATATAGATACATATCTATTATATATGCATATGTTGTTACCATACTTTAAAGAACTTGTGTAACTCAATGTCTGAGGTATTATCTAATAAGTAATAAGTACGTTTAGTCTACGTAGGTCTGAAAAAAAATCTCAAAGCAAACAAACAAATGAAAAATAAAACTTAAATACGAATTCGGAGTTTTTTTTTAAACAATAATTCCTACTGTTAGGCGAGGGACAGATTAATTTCACTTTTTGGGCTTCTTACACGATAACATAAGTACACGAAGCCGTTAACGGTTCAACTAGGGACTTTTAAATCATAGCATTAGATTCCTTGATTGTTCTATGTAAACATATTTCAACATTTTTTCTACGGTAATAACATCTTTTCATTCTACGCCATTACTACAGATTGAAGATATAATATATTTTACACTACTGTTAAATATTATTATCATTATTATTATGAAGTATTTTTTGTTTCACATATATACATTTATAATATCCATTTAAGTTAAGTTATCTTGAGATTCCGGTTTACATTTGATCAAATTTAAATGACGAGAAAAAACACTATAGAATACAATATTATGACTAGAGATTGTAAATACTATTTCGTTTTCTTCTCTACTGTAAGTTACACAATTTAACATCACATATTATGGCTTGCAATAAAACAAAGTGAGTCAATACATATATAGTGTATTAACTACTAATTATCGTACAAATCCATACTTATAGCTTCGGCTCATTTTTACGAAACATAAGTTAATAGTAAATAGTACATTATAATCGTTGTTCTTCAATAATTAAAAGCATTCCATAAAAAGTGGCATACAAATACTAAAACGTTGTATATTATATGTATGTTGTAAATATCCTTTATGAGATGTTTTTCATCCACACAACCAGAACTACTACTATTAAATGAGAGTCATATATAAACTCCTATGGTCCTATAATGTTTTCGCAAGTAACAGTAAATAAATGTAGCGATGTATACGTTGTACATAAATACAATAGCAAATCATGTCTTATCAGAAAAGTATTTGTTTTTTTGAAATGAAGATACCGACTAATATGTGAGCTCCTATGTACTAGCATATATTTATACAAGATTTATGTACTAAATAATGATGTTGGTAATCATTCTTAATAATGTAAAAAAAACATTCCACGCATTCGTCTTATTCAATGTCCCAATCAATATTCAAGACGGAATCATCATGATACATGCACGATATGCGATAGTTGTGTATGTATCTAAGTGTACATAATATTATATCTCTACAACATTATCACATCATTTCCCTATACATGTAACATTTATAAATGTATGTGTACTCTTTGCTTTTACTTTACACGTGAAATAAAAATGAGTAACAAATAAAAATTTATTCTTACATATATATAACTGGGACCTATATGTCTCATACCCATCCTATTGCGAACGTAAAATAATAATAGTAATAATAGCTTCCTATTTGGCAAACTCACAACATATTTATCCATGGATTTATTCATGTCTTCTTAGTTTGATTTACTTTCTTCCATAAGTAAATTTTACATATAACCTGACTAGAAGTGGTTTCTTTTCAGCAAAATTTACTAAATTTGCTGATGTTCTCAAATCTCAAGCATCTTTTTCATCAGCCCATTTCTTTAAGAACTCTGCGACGTCAAGGTGTCCAAATCTCTCTGACTCTGAGGTCGGTGTGTGCCCCCATCTGTCAGTTGGTTTATAATTAACATGACATAGTCGGAGTAAATATTCAACACATTCCAAGTGACCTTCTGCTGCAGCTAAATGGAGTGCCGTTCTACCGTCATAATCAGATGCATTCATATCCATACCTGTCAAAAAATAAAAAATGTATTGAAAACATTAAGGACAATGACAATAATAAGTATTATTACTATACTACAAAACTACAAATTAACAAATTTTCTAGTAGAGACTTGTTTTTTGATGACATAAAGAAGGAATAAAGGAACTAGTTTATTATTATATAGGTAACATAATATATTTTATCCAAACCTGACAGATGATGTCTGCGCATACTGGTAACATCACCGGATGCCGCAGAGAAAAGAAGATTTACAATATTTAACCTACAAAAAACGGAAAGAAAAATGTTTTGATTTGATCCTTTTTGAATAATAAATAATAATAACTATTCTTATATTCTTGACAATACTGAACTGATAATAATTTTCAAAATTATAAATTTTCCAATAATTACCCTTTAGTTTCATGTCTATGACGTCGAGGATCAATTTTATTTGAAGCATGTCTCAAGTTGTCATATTTATGGAAATTAAACTTTTCCACAATTTCCTAAAAACCAATATGAACATATGTACATTTTAATTTGTAAAGCCAAATTAATAATAATAATTGAAAACAACTAAAACAATCAAATCAATAAATATTATATAATATTATAGCATTTTTGTATTTCACGTACTTGGCAAAAATTAACTCCTCTCACAGTATTCCCAAGGGCATCAAGAGGAGGTGACCAAATTGCAAAACCAGCCACATTTGGAACAACGAGAAGGATGGAACCGGATACACCTGATTTGGCAGGAAGTCCAACTCGAAAAGCAAATTGACCACTGTAATCGTACATACCACAAGAATGCATGAGAGAAAGTACATCACGAACTGATTCCGGTTTCAAAACCTTTTCTCCAGTTGTAGGACAAATTCCTCCATTTGCAAGTGTGGCAGCCAAAACGGCAGCAGCCTCACAATTAGTTTCCATACTACAGCATTGAAAGTAGTAGTCCATATTTTCTTTTAGATCTAAATGGCAAAAAAATACAGAAAGAGAGAGATAGATAGAGAAGAGTAAGTATTTACAGTAATTCAAAATAATTATTTGCTGTTTAATCAATGAATAAATATGTAGTCAATTTACTTGTTCCTTCCGGAAAACATTTGTGTTCTCTCATGTAAAATCCAAGAGCATAATTCCGATCTGCAGCTTCACGTTCAGATAAAAATACAGCATTGTTGAATCCATTATATTCTCCACCACATAATCTCTATAGTTGTAAAACAATAATTAGGAACACATGTATTAATATACATAAATAAAATAAATTATTCAAATAAATAAGTGTTAGGAGATACGTCGTTTAAGTAATATTTCTCTATTTACCTTGAAATAATTATGAGTATAGTCGAATTTTTCAGCGAGGCTCATTTCTGGACGCACCATAGTCTTTAAAAGTGAACACACGATAATAGCACCAGCGTTTACCATAGGATTATGAGGCTTTTCTAGTGTACAAAGAAAAAAAGTTTACAGTATAATATATATGTAACATAAATGCAACATAAAAATGTTAATTATATACTTGAAAAAATTACTTTGAAATTTAAAATAAGGAGAATGGAAGTAACTTACTATTGTAATCTAAAATAAGTTCATTAAACATTCTTCCACTAGGTTCTTGTCCAACATATTGATGTACAGTTTCTTGACCCAATTCATTTAGTGCTATAGCATAAGTTAAAGGTTTAGAGCATGACTGGAGTGTAAAAGAAACACTAGTATCTCCAACTGAAAAACGTTGCCCATCTATTGTACAAATAGATACTCCTAAAGTAGAAAATAGAAATATATGTTAGAATATAATGTTATATTATTCTGTGTTACCATTGTTTTATTTATACATGACATAATATTATCGATTTACTACGAAATCTTGAAAAAAAATTTATACCCCAATAATTTGGATCCACTCGGGCTAATTGTGGTATATATGATGCCACTTTTCCTCCTTTTACGTCTTTACAATGCATAAATATTTCCTCAATTTGACTACAAAATGTTTGAAATTCTGGGATAACAAATTGTTGGCGGAAGGCCCGAGATATTAATACAATGTTGTCTGTTATGATTCGTTTAAATGTATCTCGATCAAGTTGTAGAGTTTCAATAGAACCCACATTTCGTTTTGGAGAAGCTGCTTCTTGATTTTTATGTTCTATACGAAGATTTTCATACAATTCCTTCAGTCTCTGGTCATTTTTTCTCAATCCGGTTTTTTCCAATGCCTTTTATGTAATTTATTAGAGAGAAAAAAAACGATTAATAATTCCATTTTATAAGTAAAGCCATATTATGTTAAATCAATAATAATTCTAAAATCTCGAAATTTCAATCTCGTTGTTTTTTTTTCCCGAATAGTTTGATAGTTGAATAATATAATAGTAAATACATATATATATATATAATAACATGGTATAATCGAAAGATATGCATGAAAATTTTGAATCTATGTTATGTATGAAAATTTTGAATCTATGTTATGTTTGAAATTTACTTACTGCAAGAAACTTTCCAACAAGAACCAATTCTTCGTCCTTATCTTGAAACATGTCAAAAATAAGATCGTCGACATTTCGATGCCTAAAAAATAAAGAAAGAATAAATGTCAAAAATTATATTAAGATTTAAAATTTTATATCAGTGCTAAAATTACATCCGGCGTCCCTTTTATTTTCAATGACAGCAAACATGATCCGAGTATTAATGTCTAATCATCCCTATCTAATAATCATGAAAGATTTTAAAGATGAAGAACAGGAGAAAGTCAAGCAGAGAGAACAACTAGTATAACATTTTTGATAATCCATAATCCATACAAAAGAAAGATCGAAGTTTTTAAATTTAACGATAATCCTTAAATTTACATGCAGTATATACAGAATATAATTTTATATGTCTCAACAGTAAAATAACTCACGGTTTATTGTCTACAGTGGAAATAACACATTGTGTACTCTGACGCCGATTATTACGATGGATAGTACTATGTCTACGATAACTAATTTTATTTGGACTTAAAGCTCTTCCTCCTTCTGAGCTATGACCACCACCATCCTCTTCGTCTTCTACTTCTTCTTCTGATGTTGAATCACTAGCATCTGAAGTAGCATGCTCAAACCAAGATTTTCGGTCATGAGCTATCGTTCCAGAATTTCTCCGAGAATCACCACTACAACAGCTACTATTATCACCACCATCATCATGTGCACAAATACCGTCTTCCGTAAGGAAATCTACCCAGGCAATGGAGGCACTTCTATCTCTTTTTTTTAGTATAGGTGATGGAGGAGCAACCTCTTGCTTGACTTGAGATTCCTCATCCTTTTTTTCAACTAATGAAGAATCATTCTTTCCCTCTAAATCCAAATACCGAACATGACGTTCTAAACCATCATTACTATTATCTTCCGCTTCACTGATAGAGATTTCTGGTACTACCGGTTTCCTCTGTTTCATTGAATGATTGGAATTTTTGATACTTTGACTTCCATCATCAGTAACATCTTGAGTTCGTTTACGATGATCAATTTTGGATTGTGATGATGAAGTTTTTCCATTGGTAGAGGTTCTACTGTTCTTACTCCCTTCATTTTTAGATGATGAATCATTGGTAGAGGTTCTACTGTTCTTACTCCCTTCATTTTTAGATGATGAATCATGATTATTTATTGGTGTAGTTTTGTCATCTAAGATATTTTCCATTGAACTTGAATTCTTTTTACTTTTACTTCTTGGTGGAGCTCTGACGCTTACATCGACATCACTGTCGTACTTTGGATTAATTTCCTTTCGACTATGTGGCATATTTATTCGTTTTCTTCCCTATTAAGGGGTTTTGGTTTTTATTAAACTACAATACCTTCAATTCAAAACTACTTTTTTTTTTTTTTTAAAATCTACTTCTCACTGTACAACCTGTAGTTTTATCTGTATACTTAAACTGGAAAACTTTCACCCTCTTACTGATATATTATGTAGTAGATATAAGATATTACAGTAGAAAAGCAAGCATCCTAGTAATTTCCTTGTACATAGGACAAAAGATCAAGAATATAATATACAACTTTAAGACAATAATCACAACCCACGTTTCAAAAGTGATATTGTATACTACTGATAAATGTTGAATAGTCAAATGAAACCAGAAAGAAACGCTTCACTAATATTTCTCGTACAGAATGAAAATTATTCTACATTCTCATACAGCTTTATATATTCACAAGTGTATGCATACAAATTATATGCAGTATATATTATAATGTGAATTCAATGCGAAAAAAAATAATAAAATATTATTATAATAAAACAGGCGCATTCTAGTTAAAGTATCACTTACGAGACAATGCCTTCTGGCTGACTTGCGGCTAGTTGAAACTCTTTTGCTTCTTTACTTGTACTTGTTTTCTTTGATGAGTAGCAACATCGAATCAATGTCGAATCATTTATCTTTACATAAAAATAAAAGAAGAAATGAATTGTTAATTATTACACACTATACACACGGAGACAATCTTATGAAATATTTAATATATTTTATGCATGAGCATAGTGTTAAAAGTTACAAACATATATATACACGACATTTTACAAACTACAAACTAATAATATTCTGTAAATGTGTAAGCACTTTGTTATCGTTGTTATTGTAAAACATATGGAATGAAATTATTTCTTGTTTTCATATTCTTTATTTTAATTCCTTTCATATTTCTTTTCTTAGCATATAGTCTCAGTACTACAAAATAAAATAAAATAGTAATACTATTTGCTACTTATATGCGATACTTATGACATTCGTAAGTTTTATACATATATGTAAAATGTGGCCTGCTGTGTTGTATAAATTTATGTATAGTAGCATAAAACATGGAATTCACAATTATTGGAACGTCTCAGATTTCGTCAATGCATTATTTTTTTGTATTTCAAAAAGCTGTAGCTAAAAATTCATGCGTCTTAATTATATCATTCATATATATCATTGTATAATTACTACTATTAATAACAAGATGATTCGAGGTTAACAATCAAATATCAATAATAGCATGTTCAGTAAAATTTGACAATCGTTTAAGCTCAAATTTACCTATCTTTTTCCAGGACGTATAACTTCTATAATATATATTTACATTCTCATGTTCCATTTCACTCTTTGTCATCTTTCCAATAACAACAACCTAGTGTATGCTGTTGAAAATACAACGACACATGTTTTACACCCTGTGTATAACTAATCCAAAATTATTATTCATTCTTTTGTAATAACACTAATTTTGTTATTGTAACTATAATGTATATTTTCTCACTTTTCACACATTTGAGGGTTTGAAATCTTTTTAACCAATCGGAAAGTTAGGAAAGCTGGACACACTGAATTTTGATAGGCTAACAAAAATCTTGCTTATTATTACTATTAGCTAGAGACAATAATAGTTGTTACTCAGAGTTTATCTTTTTAGTTTTTATTAACCATCGATAACTCATAGATATAAAAGGCTCTTACAAAAAGAGTACTTACATGAGATGCTCTCATAATATATTAAAAATATCAATAATATTATTATAAAAGAGTTCAAGTGTAAGTTTTATGACCATCGAGGTTCATTAGAATACCAAATCAATTTTCTTTACTCATTCTTTGTAATATTATGTAGTTATGCTAATGAATTTTGTTTCAAGATTCGTTTTTCATTTTGTTCATTAAAATTTCCGTAGTAAATATTACATATACATATTCTAAGTCAGGTGCACATGTCACACCTTCAATTCATGAATTCATACGCAAATCAGAAGACAATATATATAATATAGTATCCTAATAAGTATCTTTTAACACATGTATACTCAGCTAAAAAGGTTTCTCATGATTTTCATAATCATTGGGTGTATATGACATGGTACAATAACATAAAACATAAAATATACTAACACGTGGAAGAAAAAATCTTTAAAGTTCCGACAAAAACAAATGAAACTATAATATACTTGTTTCACTTTGTGTTTAATGTTATATTCTTAATTATTTAGTGCGTATTAGGGGGGTGTGTTACATAATATGTACGTTGTTATTTTAGTGTTCCTACTTACTCTACGTCTTAATTAGAGTACATGAAACAGTACTCTGAGAGCAGCTACGAAGGAATGAAAGTTTTAAAGAATTGAGAAAAGAACAAGAAATAGAAATGAAATAAGCACATATACACACTATTTTGTACACTAAATTAAAAGCAGTAATGTTCTTTGCTGTTCAAAACAATACTATTATCATTATAATGAACTTATACATAGAAGACACATCTTTCTTTGTTTCGTTTTTTGTTTTTTTTTGATTTTGCATGACAAAGCAAAATACATCTACGATACACTATATACATCAAGACAATCAGCAGTGGTAGTACTGACCAATTCTTGGAACTGTACAAACAAAAACATCATGTCTTATTATTTACCACACAGTCACTAAAATGTATCTACCTGATGCATATATTTATACTAATAATTAACTAATAATAAGAATAAGATAAAGCATCATAAATGGTTACTATATACTCTATATATCAAAAAAGCATTTAGAATTTAGTATTTTAGTTATATGTATTGTAGTATAATATTTTTAATTATTATACTTATTACGAGCTTTTACGCAGTAAAACGAAAGTGAAAAATTAAAAGCAAAATATATACATATTATATAATAATCTTATTAAGAAATCAAACTGCATTAAGCCAGACAGAGAGAGAGAGAGAGGGTACTTACACAAGCACAGATTATATATGTTGTACATAATATGTTTATACATATATAATATATCATAGGAAAATTTTGAAAATGTAATGATAATTACATGAGAAAAGGAGGAAGAAGAGACGGAAACTGGTCGAATAGTTAAAGTTGAAAATTCTTTAACTTGACAAGACCCCTTTCCTCCTGGACAAGACCCATCACCAAAGGATAAACGAAATCGAAGTCGTCGAGCATTTTTCAAAAAAGCTTTAGAATACATTCCTGTACAACATATTTTGTAATATTATAATAATGACAGATAATAATAAATTATTGAGTGCCATACACATATTCCATATTAACCCTTATTAATATTATTGTTTAATAAAAGTATACATAAATATATATATATAGAAGCCCCAAAACTCCAAACGTACTCCCAACCCACAAAATACGATACATTATGAGTAAATATACTTAATATATAAAATACAGTTTTTTGATAGCATTAACCTTAAAACCGAAAATACATGTATTTAAATTATTTTATACCACCTTTATGTACAAAATACACAAGGAGATGTGAACTTTTAATTGTCATGTTTCACAACATGTCTGATACATGATCATTTAACTTCAATGTAATACATACATTATTATAAACAAACCCTGATTAAAAGTCAATAAAAAAAATGTATTATAAAATGCCAAAAATGGGATTAAATATGCAATAATATTATTATGACTTACCCTGCCTTTTAAATGAGAATCCTGTTTGTTAACTAATTGTAATAGTTTTAACTATGTAGAGAGAATCCTCTACCCACCAGGGGTAGATCAACTAAATCACGTGTATATTCTAATTAAGTACTGAATACTACAATCATTAATGATTAAAATCACACAATCACGGAGATCACTGATCACTGAAAAAAAAAAATTTGACCAATTTTTGAAATTGCCAAAAAACAAGGACGAAGGGTGTATATGGATATATGTATATGTATAGACATACCTACATATATTTTATATATCAAAAAATATGAAAAAGATCCTTTTAAAAATATTTAATTGTGCTTCTCTTATATGTGATTATAAATACTTCCTTTTTTTTAAAACAAACTTGTAATTATCAATTTATCATGTTTTAGTTATTTTATTGATTATATCATAAACTATAATCATAATAATTGTTATTATCAATAAGTACTTTTTTTATTTTGCATTTTTTCTCGATATCGATTTTATATCAGATACATTTTGTGTAAAAGTGTATTACATAATATTACATAGTGTACAGCTATTCAGGTACACATTGAAATAAAAAAGTTAATTCATTTTTTTTTATTTATCAAAGTTAAAGAAACCCCTCATAAAATAATGGTACTTTAATTTTAAAAGGACGAGGCAGGACCAAGAGATTTAATTCCAATGGATAGTATACGTCAATAACAAAAGTAACTTTTTTTAGACAACGATTTAAAAGTACTTACTTAAATTACTTATACAAATAGTTTTGCTTCAAACTCCCTGCTGCTGTGTTTTATACACAAAATGTAAGATTTTCTTTTGAATTTTATAAGTATTTAATATTTATTATGGTACTTCTAAATATACATAAGTATACTAGCGTGTATTATAATATAATATTATTTGTCTAAAGTAGATTGCTTTTTGTTCATATATTTTAATTGGTTTCATGTTTCATGTCTAATATAATTTTACGATACAAAACAGAATTTAATCATAATCCTAATAAAACCATTAATATTGACATTTAACATCTTAGCTCTAATCTTATGTTATATAGTACATATAGTAACAAGTAATCAAATGAAGTGTGTGCTATTAACACTGAACAAGTATAAAGTATATAAAAAGTAAAATGCATGTGTAATAAGAATACATTATGTAAAATGTTAGAATGTATTTAGAGACACATAGCTCTCTCTTGAATCTTGAATTATATTATGATCAAACT
>JABASP010001856.1:0-24633 GCA_019776565.1 Sminthurinus signatus | reverse complement strand
AAATTATTCTATTCAACAGAGGTGACAAGAATTTTACAGTTTGTGGCTCAAGCATCACATGAATTAGTTCCACCCGATGTAAGAATTTTTTATGTTGTTGTTACAATTTTTTTAAAAAAATGTTATACCTAAAAAGTATAAATAAAATTCGTTAAAAGGCCGTGAAATCATTAATTAATTAATTAACTACTTAATTAATTTTTTAAATTTTGAATTCCTTTAATTTAGGCATTAGAAGGTGTATTAAAAGCTATTGTAAATAATTTTGTAACGGAAAGAAATTCTGGTGAGGTAATGGCTGTAGGATTAAACTCTATTCGAGAAATTTGTCTACGTTGTCCATTAGTAATGAACCGAGATTTATTACAAGACTTGACAGAGTACAAGAAATACAAAGAAAAGAGTGTCATGATGGCTGCAAGATCCCTTATTCATCTCTTCCGGGATGTAAATCCAGAATTTCTACATCGAAGAGATAAGGTAAGGATCGTTTGGAGCTCAAAATTAATTTCTTTTTACATTACACATTATTTATAGTTTATAGTGTAGTGTTACAAGTTACAAATAATATGAAATTTTACTAAAGTTGATTTTATATTTTATTGTGTTTGATTATTTTTTTTTTAGGGAAAACCTACAATAGCTACAGTTGAAAAAAGATTTCGAGCATATGGAGAAATTGATGCAAAAGATTATATTCCTGGTACAGAAGTTTTGTTGAGGAAAGATGACGAGGCAGAGGTACGTTTAATTTCTTTATATTTGTTGTCGGTCATTGCCCTTTGTTTTTCGCGTCACTTTTACTATTTTTTCTTTTCTTACACCTATACATTATACATGTCATTATAGTAAAATTTATGAAATACATTTAGAAGCGTATTGACATGTAATTAATATGCATATAAATTTTATTAAAATTTTATGTATAGTATGTATAAAGTTTTGAAAATAGGAACTAGAATGTGTATGCTTGTTGTACAGTTTAATCGTTTTGAAATATAGAATATGCACGTATGCGCAAAAATATAGTATTCTCACAGATTCATCACCTACACTATTCTATACAGTGTATTAAGTAGATTATGATATAAACATTAATCTGTTGTTGTAATGACTTCAAAGCTTGTAAGTGAAAGCGAGTGTGAAAGAGCTTCATTGCAAGGAAACTGGAAACATATGACCTTGAGTACTCGTAGCGTATTTTAGTCAAAAAGCTAATTTAAAATGTATTGATTTTATTTGTACATAGTAGTAGTGGCAGTAGTAGTTTTGTAGCACGACTTAAGTGTGTGCAGTGTGCATTACTCATTCTCACTTGTGCTTGTTGTATAGTGAAAAAACTTTAGCATACAAAGGGCAATGTCAAAATATATATATACAGCATGTACACACATGCACACTTTTGAAAGCAGGAAATTGTTTCTGCCAGTTTGATAATTTCTAAAATTCCTATTATAATCAAGTATGTTGAACTAATAATGATGAAAATAATGCTAAGGATTAATTTGAGTTTTGAAAAATTTTAAATTATAGAATGCAGATGAAGATGATGAAGAAGATAGTGATGCGGACGAGGAGGATGATGATGATAGTGATGGTGAATGGGTAAACGTATCTCATTCTGAAGATGAAGGTGTAGAAGAAGATAATGCAGAAAAATCGGATGAACAGGAGAAAATTACTCCCGAAGAAATGAAACAAGCTGCTGTAGACATCACAATGAATACAATTTTAACAGATGAAGACTTCAAAAAAATGGAAACTCTTCAAATGCAAAAAGAAGTTGTTGGGGTTAAAAAAGGAAGTGCAAAGAAACGTAAAGCTTCAGATGCTCTAAATCCAGTTATATCAGCTCAAGTGTAAGTTTTTCATTTTCCCCATTATTATTATTTATTATTATTATATTACCAAATGCGCACGCGTAAGTACATATAAAACTACACACAGAACAATATCTTCTAAATATTGTAAATAAAATGTTTAAATTTCACAATTGAATTGTATAAAACCTCATAAAATATATTTTACATTAATTAAAATGTCATGTAAATTATGTAATATATGTATTCTATGGTTCTTTTTTAAATTATAGAAATGAGCTAGTGGATCTAGCAGCAATTGAAAATGTTCATAAGAAGAGGCGTCATGATAGGGAAGCTAGGCTGGAAACCGTTGCTGTAAGTTGACTTTTTAACCATTTCCGATTTCAAAGTTAAATTAAAATATTTGATTGTTATAGTACAATATTATAATAGTATAGTTCTCAAAAGTAGCAGCTAATATTGAAAGCTTGGAATATATAATATTAACCGTGCAAAGTTTTTGAATGTTTATTTACTTAATTTCAATAAGTTATTTGCTTTGTATGTGTACAGAGAATAAAATTATATTCGTTATAGTAAACATGCCTATTTTCAAGAGAAAAATTATAAATAAAGCTTATAATATAATATAGCAGATAGTTTGTGGTCAAAGGTGCAGCACGAAGCCACACATTTTAAGAATCTTATGTACATGAGACATAGGAGTAGAAGTAGGATACAAGTAGAATGAAAGATTACTCAAATGTAATAATAATGATACAAATTATATAATTTTAATAATTTCTTTTGTATATGAATTTATATATACAGAAAGGACGAGAGGACCGAGAGAAGTTTGGTCGGAGGAAGGGTAGGATGAATCCACATGCAAGTACTACAGACAAGGAGAAGAAAAAGAAGAAGAATTTCATGATGATAAAACACAAGGTGAAGAAAACCAAGAAAAGGTCGTTTAAAGAACAGCAATCCGCTCTGAGAAAAGCACTATTGAAGCAGAAAAAGCTCATTAAATAAACTCAGTACGTACCTCTTATTGTTTTTTCCTTATTGTTCTATCATCTTCATAGCAGTGTCTAATATTTTATCATGTGATAATAATGATTATTCTACTGCTATAATTTTACATGGTGTTAAAGAAATTCGTCGTACATCGTAATGCCGAAAAAAAATAAAGAATCATTTTTATTATATCAAGAAGCGAATAATGGAAACCTGAATCAGTTATTTTATCTTCAGTGTATATTTAAAATTAATTCTGGCCTTTTTTTTTTGTTAAACTTTGTAAAGTAGGAAAACGTTTTCATCAAAATTCATTTGCATATATGTAGTGTATTAAATTAGAAACTTTTTTAGATTTACATAGACTTTCTACAAGGTATATTTTAAAAGCTTTTAGTTGTCAGTTTATACTTTATACATTATGATGCATGTTTTAAATGGTATGGACCAGTATTGTCATACATCAACATCCAAAGTCCAAGTGTAAAACACTCAGTACGTATTTATAAATTTAATAATAATTATAATTATATGCATGTATGACCTAACTCTATGTAATAGATAGAATTTTGCATGTTCATTTCGCATTCTTTATAGATGCAATTCGTGAAACAAGACGTTTTTAGAAATAATTTTTCAAGGGTTCTATGATATTAGAAATTAGAAACGGGTCCAAGCGATGTAGGACTTGAACTAATTGAGCATTAAAATTCAAAGGAATTATCCTACTCATTATTGTAAATTGTTGGTACTATAAAAGGATTTCAGGGGAAAGTAAAAGTGCATTTCTCGAATTCAAGAGTTAAATATAACACATATTATGATCATATTTGCTTATTAATGTTTTCCAGTTTTTCATGATTTCAGTAGTATTGAATATTTTTATGGCTACTGCATTTTATACATTTGTCACTGTGGTTCATCTTATTTTTGGGAGAAAATTCATAGTTCATGTAGCACGAAACTTATGGCATAATATAATAATAGATATATAGTGTAGTGCAAAAATTAAAACATATATCTTTGTACGTTGATATTGACTTTCCTTTCGTCATAGTACATATTTTTAAAGGACAAGTTGAAAAAGAATACTTTTGTGCAAAGTAAACGTATAGAGAGTAAACTCAACGAGAGTCATAAGTCATAATCATATGTGCACATAGGCACGAGCTTCTTTAGACTATATGCCGAAGCATCCGCGTTTTTCCTATTTCAATTCGGTTATATACGGCTCAGTTGTGAATCAACGTTGCATGTGAAAGGAGCATTCGTGCAATTCTCTCTCTCTCTCTAGACTTACTCGCGGAGTATTTTCACAACTTGCCGACAACAACGTGCATTTATTTTGCCGCTATACATTCAGTACCTACAGACTTGTGGAATAATATCAGTAATATTTCTTTCTATCAAAGCTAATTTCAAAAACTTTAAATTAAAACTAACGTACAATACAATAAAAATGTTAACATAGTTTTTCACACTATTTCACTAGTTTAACAAGAAATTGACAATCCGAAGTATTTTTCTTCAATTGAATACCTGTACAAGGGAAAAGTGAGAAGAGTGAAAGCACAGCCTGAAGAGTTGTCTTCAGAAACTTGTTTGTACTACCTTCAGCAGTTTCTCTCTATACCTCTACGCACACGTGAAAGAAGGAAAGTCATAATCATTGTATTATTTCAGCATAATAATTATTGAGTGAAATTTTGACTGTCTGGTGATTGAGCAAATTGAACTCATAAAGAACTTACAATATAGTTGATTGAAACATTCAAGTGTCATTTAATTTCAGTGAATATTTTGTAACTTGGTTATTAAAAACAACAATATCTAATTGATACGGATAGTGAATTGATGAAAATTTTTTAAAGAACTTTGGGGACCTGAACCAGAAAATTTTAATGTGATAAATACGTGCTTTAATCATTTAAAAAAAATAAACAAAAGAAGACATATATATTAAAGTTTTGACACAACTTAAATCAGTGACTTGATTTTAAAAATACTCTTTCAAACTTTACAAAGTGAGAACAATAAGAATTATTTATAGAAAACTTGAAGTTAAACTTTAAAAGACTTGCAATTAAAATAATTCAGATAAAAATTGTGACAATTACAAATAAACTTTAGATTAAATAATATTAAAACTCTTACATAATTGTAATTTCACTCAATATCCAATACAATATCAACATAATTCGACATTAGTCATAAAAAAATATAAAAAGTAAAGACAAAGTGTGATCAGAAAAGACGTGTTTTGGCAGAGACTATCACTGAATAACATTATCTGAGCGTTTTCGAAGCATTTTATTGCCACTCATCAAATCGGTTGAGTTGACTTGGATCGGATTATTAAATCTCGTTTTATAATATTTTACGTCTTACAACTTACAATTTACATTTATGCTTATCTTGGCAAGTGAATGTGATTTGAAAAACTACAAACTTTAGTATCTTTTCCTACTATAATATAGGTTTGTCTTCATAATATGCTCTATGATACTATGTGTTTTCATAGAGAACACATATTTGACTATATTTTGTACTTTTTCTCCATAGCTTTCGTCTCAACGTGAAATCTAAAGAAACAGTTAAGCTACATTTACACTAGTTCTTGAATGTGTACATAGTATAATATAATACGATATATTATAAATTACAAAGAGGAAACATAGTGACACAAATTGTATTCTAATCTGAGTGATTCGATTTCAAAACAAGATAGTTTTCGTCGGCAACATTTTAAGAAGAGAAGAAGAGAGACAGTGCATTCAATTCTGTCAAACTTTGATGCGCTGGATATTTATGAACACATGCATATATAAAAGTGCAGTGATACAAAGGAAGTGCATCATATAAAACTTTACAGCTTTATGCATTATAAATTATAACAAAACTCGTAAAAATAAACAAAAAAAAACAACTCCAATTTCTAAACAACTCTGATGATTTAGATCTCCAAAAAAGGTATCAAAAGGTAAGAAACTCTCTTTTCAGTTTTATACCTTGTAAGTTATAGCTTAAAATAATATTATACAAGTCTCAACAGCGCGTTTTGAATTTTATATTACGATCTATTTTCCCTTAAATTGAGAATCACACATAAAATTTTATGATAATATGTTTATCCAATGTAAACTAAATTGTCATTGTCGTCATTTGAGTTCATAAACATGATGTATTTCATATATTTTGATTTCTTTCCTTACACTCTTTCATATAAAATAGAAAACACAGAACCCATATATATATAGCTACTTTTCGTCTGAAATTCAGGAAAAGTTCAATAATACTAATAATAATTGGTTTTATATACATAATATATATATGTACGTCAACATATAACGCAATAAATGCAAACAGTTTTTCTGATAAGGAGTGAAAAGGTTTAGAGTTGACTGCAATGCTATCTCGATACATGATAGTGTATAATAGTTTAGTACATACCACATTAATTTGTTGTACTGGAGCTTGTATGTATGTATAAGGCTAAACTTGGATAAACAACAACTGTGTATATAAATGTATATAGAAATATACGAGTATGGAAAAGTATAGGTGAACTTGTGCTGTATTTCTCTCTCTCTCTCTCTCTCGCTGTCGCTGCTCAGTATCTGGTAGTATACGCTGAGCAGGAGAAGAAGTATGAGAGAAAATTTTAGAAGGTCAACGACCATCAAAAGGCTAATGTACTTACCTATACTACTACTACTTGTATTCTGGACATTACTTTTGAACGCTCAAAATACACAGTAAAAATTTGAATCATTTCCTAAAATTTGTATCATCTTGTAGACCATGAAATTTACTTATTAGACGCCGATTGCATTTTTTCACTTTTGTTTTCGGAAAGTCGGATTTTTGAGTGTCAAAAGGATGAGTTGCGTATGGAGAATAAAGCAGCAGATTGTATGGAGAATGTTGAAGGTGAAATGTTTCATATCATATTATGTACAGCTCTTTTCCGTTCATCGGTCTTCGCTCACTCACTCACTCACTCACTCGGTCGTTCGTTTACACTCTAGTTCTTTCCCTTTCATCCACAACTTTCCATGCATACACATATGTATGCACCTACTATATTTTATCGTTCGTAGTTCCTGTATACATACAGTATGCAGTAACTCATGGATTTCCCTGTATGCACAGATATAGGTGCATTTAAATATATGTACATGCGAGGATTCAAGACAGGGCAGCGACTGGAAAATGAAAGCGCGTTTACATCCTATATTGTGAATCATAATAATAATGTTACGTTACATTACTCCATTTGGCTTGTTATTTCTTGTATGCTGTTTATCTTTCTTTTTCCTCTTTTTTTCGCGTCTCATGTCTCATCTCGTGCTGTGAGTACCCCCAGAAGCTATTATCTTTGATATTTTATACTCTATTCCTTAGAAATTGGTAGTTGTTTTTTGTATAAATCCACAATTTTTTATGAAACAGAGTAAAAAGTATAAAATGTTAAATAAGTTCTCAACTTGGCTTTCACTTTTTCCAATTTCCAACGAGGATGAGGGAATCTCATATTATGTTGTCGTTCTCATTATTCATCATTATTATTTATTATGTTTTTAAGACGTATGTAATCCTTTTGATGATGCATTGTGCATTTAGATATTTTGTATTTATAATTGTTTGGTTAGGTACACCAGATAATTTATAATTTATAGTTGAATCTTTTGTAGATGATTAAGGATGAGTAGTGTAAACATGCTCATTCATATTCTTTGTGTATGTCCATTTTACCTTTGTAGTATGTCTTTGACAAATATATTCTAACTTATTTAATTATTTCTAGCATCATGTCTTAAATGGTGTAAGATTGATGTTTTATGCATCTCCCAAAGCTTGATAAATTTTGTGCATTTCGAAATTCAGAAATGCAATAAATAAACAAGACGAGAGATTCTGCTTAGGTATAAAATAAGGAAATTCATGAGCTCCTTCTTTCTAACAATTAATACTGGAGAGTTTATCTAGTACACAAGGATTAAGAAATGAGAAGATTATGAAATGGATGGGTGGTTATAGTTTACAGTAATTCTTGGGAAGCGTTCCTACTTTCTTATTTAGCTTAAAGTTTGTATTTTGTATGTGGTGTACTTATCCTGGACGTCAACTGCATTTCTATCTAGGTCCTGGTAAATTAATTCAAGTTTAAATTTTTTCAATAAGTAGTCAGGAAATATTTTACTCAGCACACTTTCAAGCTGCATCTTGCATCCGCACTTGATACATATATATGTGGTGTACTTGCATACGTGAAGTGCAAGAGAATAGTTAATTATTACAAAGGATTTGTGAAAGTGATGGAAAAATTTTCAACTGGTTTAAAGTATGTTTGGTACTAATAATTTTGTTAAGGATTTTAACTTGACAAAGAGAGAGTTGGAGAAAGAAAGAGTTTATGTTTTAGAATTATAATACATAAAAGTTCCGTACAAGGAAAATCCTGCAATTCATTTTCCTATGAGCTATGATATATCATTACATGTGCGTGGAACATGTAATGTTTATTTTTACAATTTTCATCATGCATCTTGTGGCTGCAGTTGAAATGAGTTAATTGAATGCCTCCAGTTTTCAATGATCAACTATGTATGAAGTATCTGTGTATCCTCCAGTTTTCAACAAAATGCATACTTGTTAGTTGTTTGTTCATAAACTATTCATATCTACAAGGAGACATAACAAGTTGTGAAGCTCTGCTTCCTATGAATAAATCAAGCCTCTAATCCAACATGTTGAATTATATTGGATTCAAAATTAAGTATTACGTGTACATGTAGTACATGTTTTATATTTCATAACTTTTAATCATTTTGTAAACAGCTTCATCACCACATGTATGTACAGGACTTTGAGATGAATTACTCATGTGAGTACTGTTTTTAAGAAAATTTAAATATAAAATATATGTATTAGATATTAAATATTACGTGCGGAACTACTCCAACTTCCGGTTCTACACCTTGTTACTATAGTTAGCACAGCTATCTATTACCTACTGTATGCAAATTTGTAAAGCAACAATATTGGAGAGGATAAACTTTGAAAAATGAAGTAACCCTTTTTTATGTGGGAGTCGGAAAGCACATGGATGGGTTTAGGAAAGCATTACTGCAATCCATTTATTTACTGGTATTAATTGTAGGTCTATGTTACTTTGCTACAAGCTACAAGCATTAGTTTATTCTTTACCCCTATTTGTAAAGTAAAGTAAGTGATCCTCTTTCACTGAGTACAGCGTACAGGTTTTAAATAAATTGGTTTCGAATTTCATGAAAGGCTTACAGGTATTTATTCTTTTTTCATTTTATACAGGAGTATAAACAATAAATAATAAATAACACACCATGCTATAGTAGTAGAAGAGTAGGGACTCTTCATAACAATTTTTATCATAAGTCAGAACATGAGTCTTATTAACCATATAGTGTATTACTTTTCGTCAACATGCAGTAGAAAAATACGGATTTGTATTCTCTACAGTGAGCAAAAATTTAAAATGGGAAGAAATTAGTTTATACTTTGTGTAATTTGTAGTAAACTTGAGACTTTAATAGTGCAGTATAGATAAGTGTACATTTAAGGGTTAAAAAAAGAACTTTATTATCATGTAGAATAATATATTATGTGCATACACATGTAATTTATGGATTGATTTTCTAAGATAAGTAGGTATAGGTATATTATGACAACTATAATAAAGAAATTAAAGTCCGTCTCTAAACACACCAAATACACACCAAGTATTGAGTATGCGTGCGTGTGTGTGTATTTATAATTCATCAGAAACGAGGAATTTCTTATGTGTATTTGAACTTCAGTAGAAATTCATACGCATGGGTAAAATGTAAAATGGGTAAAAAATGGTATGAGACATATTATGAATCTACTTTATTTTCAAATGTCCAATTAAGTTTGTTTCCCACTTGCACTGATTCCCGATTCAATCATCACCATCAACATCAAAATTCCATTACTATTATTATCATCATCATAATGAGTGTATATGATATCATTTCATTTCAGACTTTTGGATCTAGATCCTTCCTATATAATACACGCACTAGTTTTTGTGTCGTTTTTCTCCTTCATCTATTGCTTTTGCAATTTTCAGAGTTTTCTTTTTCCATTGGGAATTTGAAGATGGATTTATTTACGCTGATGTATGTATAACAAAACTAAGAATATCTTACTTGCTTACAAAGGTTGATTTTTCAATGTTCAACAAGTCTTCCAATCTTCTTGTGAATGTGCATATAGGAGAATATAATAATATAAAACATAGAAAAGATATCTCCTGTTATTCAAACACCCACATCATCAGTGGTTTTTTACCGTTGAAAGGTTTTTTTGTAAACACATCTCTTCATTCCTCTGATATGTACATTGAATACTTGTATGGGTGCACATATTATTTTAAGATGGTACACAAAAAAAATGTGGATTAAAAATTCAGTGTAGTCAGCATTCAGTAAACGTATACAGTGTACAATTTGTGCGTATCAAATCCAATCTAATAATGTTGTATAATATGAGATGATACTAAACTACATTTTAATGTTTGTCTTATCATCGTTGTTGTTGTTGTTGGTTTTGTTCAAATATTTGATGATTTGAGAATGAAAATTTTTACATCAGCTGATTAATTGAGTGTCACTCGATGCTCGAATTTAACTTTCGTGGGTTTGTGTACAGGGAATAAAGTAATACATTTCAGGTTGTAGTACATTAGTTTAGGAGTTTCACGAGACATTTTGAATCCTGAATCCTTTGATTTCAAATTTCAAGACATGTGTGTACAGTGTACAATGTACAAGGTACATGCATAAGTGCGTGTGCAGCGTACATCCAACATGTACGTGTGCGTATATAACTATGTGGGTTTTGAGTTTTGAAGAAACGTTTGTTGAATCTTTGAGAAGGAGTTTCTGCCTAATTCATGTGTTCATTTATTCAAAGGGGAAAAGTATGTGCGTTTCAGCGTGTACAAAAGTGTGTAAGTATGAGTGTGTGTAGATGTGTGCGTATCGTAAGAGATACAAAAAACCAAGGAGTTCAATGACCATGTATTTAGGAGTGTTCCAGTGCCAAATCTGTGGTAGTGTTTAGTACTTGGCCCTCATTTTCTATTCGCAACATTCACTATTCACTATTTGCTAAAAGCGTTAAGGAAAGACAGAGACCGGGACAGAGAGAGAGAGAGAGATAGAGAGAGAAAAGTGAAATAAAAAGGGACAAAAAAACACGAGAAAGAAGAAGCTTAAAGATGAAAAGATAAGTGAGTAAATTGGTCCATGTGTCTACAGTGTACAGTGTACATTGTACAACGTGTAAGCATACGCACATATGATATCAAAGATTAGGATTTAGGATCCTCATGCGTGAATCAATAATAGATTGGTAAGCTCCATACAAAATGTTTGTCAAAGTCACAGTGTGACTATCTGCTGTATGTTAAATGTAACATGATTGAGCTGAAATGATCATTGTTTGTAATACTATCATTGAAAATTGGAAGGAAACGATACAACAAACGCTGAAAGTATTTTTCTTCAATTTATAGTAAATGAGTCAAGATGGGAATACCAAATACCGACCATTTTACAACCATAAACTAATTTTCTTATGTTTTATACAAAAAACAATAGTTTGGAGGAATCTTATTGATAAAACAAACCTTTTTGTGGTTTTAATTTTCTTAAAGCATGGAGTATTTTCCATGTTTTTTGTTATCTGCCTTTATATGAGTTTATAACTTATACAATAGGTGAACTTGTTAAAGAACGAAAAGATATTATTTGTTAGTTATTATTAAGTATTTTATTCACTTATATATTTTTCAAAAAGGCTTCCAAATTTTTATTCCTTGATAAAATGAAAAACTATTTATAATAGATGTTGTGTATCTTGGGCTTGGAACTTGGAAGCATGGTAAAATGAATGGTATGGCTTAAAAGAAAAATCAACTGAAGATGGGTACTCAAAGATAGTGGAAAATGGAACATTGAATATGGCATTTAAAAGAAATGTCTATACCCAGCATCTAGATACTACTATATACTGATTTAAGCAATTTGGTCATAGTCAAATTCTCTTACATGATGTTCACTTTTTGAGGAGCATGAATAAAAAAAAAGTTTTTGCACTGTATCAACTTTAGCATTATCCCTAGACCAAGATACGCAGAGCTGGAGCAATTTTAACAATCTATTTGCCATATTCTACGTCTATCTCTGTGTAGCTCAAATATTTTAATGGCACTCATAGTTAGACTTGGATGTTACGTTCTAAATTCTAAAACATATTTACATACAAATAAACGCACTGTATCTTATGACATGGCATGGTTTGAGAGTTGAGACGCTATCACAGGATTTCGTATCACGAATCAGGAGTGCACATGTTAAATATAAACAGACAGGAGTGGAAGTAGTGAGTAGTGAGTAGTAAGCACACACATTATTATTAGCATTTGTAGCATGTAATACTACTACTCCGTACCTATCTATCTACATTCTACATGTTACATAATATGTATAACATATTGAATGGATAAAACCATTCACAGTATGTAAATACAGACTGTTAACATTTATGTTGAGTAGCAGAGTAGCAGAATCAGAATCGGAATCAGAAGAACACGAGGAGGAGAAGAAAGGGATGAAAAAGGCTAAGAAAACAGGAACTTTTGAGAGGAAAGTCAAGTCAGGAGAGTGGATGAGACAAAGGTTACACACACTTGGCTACATGTACAATGTACAATCTATGCTGAGATGAACATGAGACACACTGTACACTGTACAGTATATAAAAAGGAACGGGAGTCATTTGACACAAGACACAAGAAAATCTCACACACAGTATCAAGAGTAAATTGACAGAAAAGTACATGTGTGTGGGTTACCATGTGATTTGATAGTTTAAGTTTCATATCAAAGACAGAAAGAAAGAAAGAAAGAGAGAGAAAGAAAATATTGTATGTATATCGTGGATGTGATGGGACGCGACCCATTAGACGTTTCTCTCTCCCTCTCTCTTGATTCAAGTGTTACTGTCAAAGAGTGGAGAGAGAGAGAGAGAGACCGAGAGAGACAGAGCACGAGTGAGATGGAATAGGACAGAACCACTCTTGAGAGTTTTCGGGAGTATATTACTCCACACGCAACAGTTGTCCTCCTTTTTTTCACCGCGTTTTTGGCTTCAACTGGCCAAATTTTTTTTTACCCATTCCTCCTCTCTCTCTTTCTCTCTCACTCACTAACTCACTCTCACTTTCTTTCCACATATCTTTTTAATGTCCTAGTAGATGTAGATATAGATGTAGGATGTAGGCAAAAATCTCTGTATCTCATCCTTTCTTTGACTCTCTCTCTGTCTCTCTGTCTCTGCCTTTGATAACATTACAGCTACCGTCTTGTGTCTTATGTCTAGTTAAATCTCTATTCTCTATTTGAGATGTGATTCCAAATTCTTTTTTATATCGTATGATATGTACTGATGATGATTCCTTTGATATCATAGAGCTTCATTAGTACAATGTACAACGTACAGTTTTCAAACCGAATGTCATACAGTATTTGTATGTGTGTAATAGAACATGGCACATGCAAAACTTGTCTTGTGTTTGTGTGTTATGTTTACCCGTGCAAAATTCTCATCCAAATGGGTTATTTGTGCGTTGTGCGTACGTGGCTGTATCTTTGCGTATATAAAGTATGCAAGTATAAAATGAAATAAAAAGGTGAGGGGTGTGTAGTGTGTACATACATATCATGTGCCGTATACAATGTAGAAAAGGAGAAGAATCATCAGCCACGAGTATGCTAAATGCTATGATAACCGTATGAATATGTAATGTGTAATACAACCATATAAAATGATATTATAAGTTCCTCATCTCTGTCTCTGACTCTCTCTCTTTCTCCGATGGTACGACGTATACACACGCACTACCCGATTCTATAAAGTTCAAGTTTTTTTTTGTCATTCTTTTTTTAACTTTTGGTATTTGGTATTTTGGCAATCTCAAAACCTTTTCTTGATTCTTGATTCTCTTGATGTTACAATTACAAATCTTATTTTAAGTGAAAGTCATTCATCTTTACTAATTGTAGATAATGGAGTTTTTTCCCTCTCAGATGCTCCTCTCCCATCCCATTTTCTTTCACGGATAGTTCCACATTTTTCATTTCCCTCTCAATTCTACATGTTACAGTTTTGTATTTTGCAACTTGTATTTCTTATTTCGTATTTCGTAATTCCTATTGTATAGTTTACATGTCTTTTTCCCTTGTGACTTGTGTGTGCTTTCACACACGTAGTGCAGAAAATAAGAGAAGTCTCAAGTCAACTCAAGTCAAGAGTCAAGACTACTGTGCAACAGTTGTTTAGTTTAGTATTCTTTAATCCTTTTTTTTTCTTGGTAGGTTTTTAAATTCTATGCGTAAAATTGGGTCACTCATTCATTCTCTTAATTCATTCATCCAATCCACAATCCACAATCCAAAAAATCCATGTTAATGATAAACTGTTGAATGATATAATGATGTGGATTTTTGTGTGTGACTACTGACTACTCACTACTGATATAGAGAGTGATCTGCAATTAAAATGGTACAGCTTTTCTTCAGGAATGGGGATAGTCACGGCTACAACTGACAATTATCACATATTTTGTATTCAATTACAACGTACTGCTAAACGCTTCATTGTTCACTGATACAATTATCTCAAATCCCAACATGAGTTCAGGCACGTGGAAGAATTTTTATAGAGGATAGAGAATCCGATCCGATGAGCAAGAAAGTACAATCTAAATCGTAATGGTAAATAGTAAATGGTAAATGATAAATAATGCTATAATAGAATATAATAGCACATTAATACTTTGGATTCAAGTAGACGAGACCAGTTAATGCTTTTTTTCAGAGTAGAATTATTGGAAATAAACAATAAATTCATGATACTTGCCATCTTTTCTATTAGCTCTGTTTACAAATAAAGCTGTACAATGTACAATGCATGGCTTTCATACCTCTAGTCTATAGACTATAATCTATAAAGCACATGATCTATGCTATTTACTATCTACATGATGCATGATACAGTATGTGAAGTTGTAATGGAAATTTTTGTAATAAAAAAAATTGTATAAAGAAAGTTTTTTTTATTGTAGGATTTGCAAAAAGGATGAAATAAGTTGGAAAGGGGAGATGGTGTAAAAAATTTTATTAATCTTTGTATTCACACACACACAAACACCACTCACATTCTCTCTCTCTTTCTTTCTCTGGTACTCTCTGCGTCTCTGTCTCCACATCCGAAAATCAGGAAGAAATATATTTGAGACTAGATTAAGTTTTCACAGTTATTTATGAATGTTGAGGAAATGTTATGTTCGACTTGATTATTTTTATATTTTAAAAACCTAAAGTGAATCAGAAAGGACCATCTTTCTTTTTTCCCATCTGAGCTTATACATGATACATATTGTACATATCTAAATAAATGAGTGAGTGATACACGCACGAGTCTTTTGGTTCTTGGTTCTTGGTGCTTTGTGCGTAATACATATACGTACACGCATAACATAACAACTCGATAAATTTTTCCAATTCAACATTTCACATTTCTACACACAAAACTGACTGTACTTTTATCCTTGTAGACAGTAGACACTAGACGCACACATTCCCGTCGACTGATGATTGTCATCCACAATAATATGTACGTACATCCTACATCCTACATTCTGCATGTGCTGTGTGGAGCGTGGAGTTTGAAATTTGAAATGTGTAGGTACTCTCACTCTTACTCTGTTTTTTAGGCTTGAGAAAAAGAAAATATACAAAATATATTTGGCACTGTGACTTGGGACTGTAAAACATAAAACATGGATACATAATAATAAAATAATGTGTGAAGTCAACTTTGACTCTTTGTCAACCAACAAGGGACAAAGATAAATTAAATCGTTCTGTTGATTTAATACCAACTCGTTTGTCCCAAATATATGTATACGTTATACATACAAGCAAGTATGCGTACGATACAAGCACACGAGACACGAGTGCGTAAATACTAAATATACACGCATGCTAATAATAATAATAAAAAAAATAGCACGGGTGGACAAATCTTACCCGTGTGTGATTTTTTTGTATATTTGACTGAAGCGGAAAAAAGACAGTTCCTATTTTATTTCTTTCAGACTTTTATGCTGATTAAAATTTTTCCATGATTTTAGTTTTAGTTAGTAGTAGCTACTAGTTTAGCTTAGCTACGTAGTTTTTAGTTTATAAGTAGGAACATTGAGAATTGAGAAATACCCACAAAACTTCACCAGGCTATGTTTTACTTCCAAGGGCAGTGACCTTTCTCTCGGATGAATTTCAAATTTATTGTTTAGAATTTTGAAACATTCATACGTATTTACTTTGGATTTTTTCACTGTTTCTCATCATACTCATTACAACTATTCGAACCCGGTGAAAGTTCATAAACAGGAAATTTAGACTGAGTAATTACTAGTGTAGAAACACAAGACACACATGTCATGCACAATATACAATGTATAGTGTAGAGCTCATGCAATATTCTTAGCCGTGTTCTGTATTCTGTACAGTGGAGAATTGCTCATTTATTGTATTAATCACACCCAAACCTGTACCTATACCTTATGTCGTTGGTAGACTGTAATTATAATTACACGTGTGAAAAAGCACGGACAACGGACATAAAACAAAAAGGTAAAATGCAAATGCTTGTATTCCGCATCACTATAGCATGATTAAGCGGTAATCAGTCATCTCTTTTCAATTCCCTAAAAGTTTTCCCCAATAATTCCAGTTTTATCCACAAACTATAAAAAGTTTAATATAGTTCAAATGACATAACCCGTTACCATTATAAATTGGTACAAATTGGAAATGAAAAAGATTGATTTTCATAATCCACAGTAATGTATCCGATGTGTTCAATTCACAATGGATCTCTTCCCGCTTTAAATTTTTGGCCTTTTTCGGGCTTTTTCATTTACCACAATATTTTCCCCCAAAAAGTACTAAAACTTTAGCCATCCGAAATTCTCCCAAACCATGAAACATGTTTTATTTTGTACACGACATAAGATAAACGATGTATTCGTCGAACGATGTTTAAGGTTGCACGCAACTCTTTGTATTCTGTATTCTGGATTCTTGTGCAAGTAATTCAACAAATGTTTTTTGTCTCTCTCATTTACTCACTTAGGAATTTGTGTTCGAGAATCACCCAGCCCAGCAGACTCGACCAGACTCAGACTGGAACAGGAGTGATTCAAAGGTTAGTAACTTGTAGGAATCACCTATGTTCTACATGCATCAATACAAATACAATGTAGAATGTACAGTCTACAGTGAAGATCATGATGAGGTTTGTACCTGTTTGAGAAAAGAACAGGAGCAGCATACGGGTATTCTTCATGAATCCGTTGCCGTTGCCGTGTTCCGCGGTTCAAAATCCAACAGCTTAACGCACTTCTCCACCTTCTCCTTCATCACCCGACACTCACCAAATAACATCCTGACACAAACACATTGCCCATGTACAATGTACATTGTACATTGTACGTACATGTGTGTTTGTGTGTGTGCATCAACCTTCCACACATTTATATTTATGTTTATCTACAATCTACGTACATCTAATGTCTCACTATCCAGTGCTGACTAAGTATCGTGTTAGGTGGTATTCGGGGGGATTAGGCATTTAGGCACGGTAGAAAAGATAGGAAAGCCCGAGCTTTTATTATGTTTATATCTGGTGGGAAACTCCATCTACTTGCTCCATGACATGAAATGAAATGAAACGATGGAATGGCCTGTTTGTATCTGTAAGATGTATACGTTATATCTATACATCTTTCTGGAGGTGATTGACTCCCGTTAGTTATACATTCCTACTCGTCTTCCATGCCATTTCTTCCTTTCTTTATGCAATACTATATAAACCATAAGGCTGGCTGGATGGATGGATGGATAATGGATACTCTTGTAACATAATAGATTTCGTCTACATCATGTGTAATGTGTAATGTGTTGTATGTTGTATGTAATGTAGTGTGTATGACAAAGTACATACCATTGTGGATTGCACATTGTAGACATTAGACTGTAGACTGTGTGATGATGACGTAATACTTACTTTGCATCATTTAATATTTGGTAGGGTCCATTATATGGCCATTAGACCTTCTTTTTGAGTTTTGAGCTTTGTCTACCTTTCCTCTTCATTTTCTTAGTTATCTTGGATTTTTAACCAAGTAGAAAAATACTAGTGAATGTTTTAATAACTTTGGGTAGTAATGAAAATGTTTTTCCTTTGATCAAAAATCAAAATGCACAATATTTATTATTAAGAAATTTCTTGCTTGCAAATTGTAAATCAAATAGTCAAATTCATAAAAAGGATGTGTTTGCCCATGAAACGTCAAACATAAACATGTATACAGATAGTATTTGATGGATAGAAAACTGTACGCCGAAACGTGACAATGAGTCAGAGCATTAGAGAGAAAGGAAATTGTATATCTGACGTTGAATTCCAGATTTTGGACATATCTATTTGTAGTACTAGTTGTAGTATCTACAATCTACAAAGTACAAACACCCAACAGTTTTAATAATAAAAGTTTGAACTCTAAGAGAAACGCAGGAGAAGTTCAAAGTGAATTGTTCACCTTATTGATTGCTGTTCTGAGTGTTTGTGCGTGTGTTTGAGCGTGGTTTTTTCACCCGGGTTCGGTCAACTCTCTCTTTGTTCTCTCTCTCTCTGTTGTACATTGGGCAATGTAGATTGTACATTCTACATGGCATGTGCAATTTCTATATCTGATTTCTGTATGGATGTGTGTAGCCATATCCGCATATATGCACCTGTGTGTTCCTTTCTCCTGGCTCACCTTTCATGATTTCCAGGAGAGAAACTCTATATAAATAGTTTCTAGTTTACACCGTCGTCTCACAGCTCTGCATACATATCTATTTAATATCCAAGGTCCATGTACAATGTACAATGTATATTGTAGATTGTGCATAGTACATGGTACATTGTCCTATGTGTAGACACAATTGATATGCGTGTGTTGTAGGATTTAGGTAGTAGGTAGTAGAGGTGGATATCGATTTTTCGCAGCAGAGCACCCGCAACAGAAACAGCATGCAGTTTCTTTATTTCCATGATTCACATCCACTAACAAACAAGAAAGGAGATAAAGAAATGGGAAAGGGAAATGAACGGACGAACGACCGAAGCCTATCCTAACATTCCTTTATTGTCCCGCACCTCATTCCTCATTCCTCATCTCTCATTTCATAACCATACACCAGGTACATTGCACATACCAGAAATATACAATATGTTCTTTAGTATCGAGTAAAACCTGGAGAATCTTCATCCAGAATTGCCAAATGATGAACCTTTATTTATACAAACACAGGCTTTTGTTTTTGTATTCTTCATGTTACAGATATTATTAGTGTATTAGAATTTATAGTGAGGTTTGATGTACAATGTACAGAGAAATCAAAAATCTTGCAAAAGTCAGATTCTTAGAATAATTCAATCAGTACATGTAACTATAAATGAATAAATGAAAATAAATAAACATCAACAATATTAAATAGACATCATTTAAAATGATTCATTTTTAATGGATTATGTAAAGAGTAAGGAGCTCTTGTAGGAAATTTTTCCTGCTTCAAAATTAATATTATTATGTTCCTAATTGTCTTGCTGTTTCAAAGTTTTTGTAAGCTTTTGTGCATTCCCTTTATATTCTATTAAAAGAAATGATGGACTGATGACAGAAGGGTAGATCAAATCAATCTGCTCCTCCATTCATTCTATGAGCATTCATATGTATTTAGGTATATATGCAAACGAGTACAGCGATGGAGCGTGTTGAAATTGGAAAAGGAAGGAAAACAGAAGAAAAGAAAGAACAATATGTGAAATGTTCATTCATGATTCGCGAGTTTTCTTGAGGAAATGAAAAGGATGGATGGATGAAGAATTGGCAGGCTCGTTACCCAAGTGTTGAAACTGCTTCTGTCATTCCTCATGTCTCATGTCATAGCTCCATACATTAGGTTAGGTTTGCACACTTTTTTACTATGAAATAAAACTCTTTTGCAGATATTATAATTTCAATTTTAGACTACAATGTAAAATGTAATGGTTCACTATTCACTATTTTCTGGCACTTTTAGTAGTGAACTTTTTATTTCATCTTCTTTTACTTTTTGAAAAAAGGGAGCAATTTATAAATTCATTGATAGGAAAAAATAAAAATATTAATGTATAATACTTTGGTTGATTATAAATTGTTATAATTACTATGAATAGAGGAAAATCACAAATCACCCATTTAATTTGAGTAGGAAAACCCAAAGGTAGGATTTTAGAGTTTATAAAATATGTTTGAAAACAAATAGTTTGTTTTACTTTTAAAATGTTATAGAGGAACAATTATGCCCGATTGATAATTGAACTTGATAAATGTACATATACCTTGTACTGGCTAGGCTAGATATGTATGTTGTATGTTAGAGTTGCATTTTGATCCTCACATTGAAAGGTTGTCGTAGTATTTGTAGAATGTACATGAGTGTGAGATAGCTGCAAGTTGATGTGACTAGTGAGTAGCGAGCAATGCCCTCGTCTAACCCAACGCATGCAAATGTACACATCACGCGTAGAAACCGAAACTACAAACTACAGATTTGCCAGTCGCTGCTCCAGACAACTTTGAGATACTATATTAACTATAGAAAACATAGATACCTATATAACTTGGTCTGTGCTTTGTGCTTTGTGCTCACAGCTCACAATGTGAGCCTCAAACAAATACATAGCTCTGTTCAATGTATTCAATGTTCAGTGTTCCCTCAATGTTCAATGTTCAACCACGTTCAATTTTAGCATTTATAGAATTCGTCCATCTCCATCCATACATTCATCTATCTATAAATTCCTACATGTAAAATGTCTACTATAATCTGTCTGCCTGTCTATCTCCATACTCCATTCTCCATTCTCCATACTCCACATGTATGTACATCTGTTTTTTTGTCAATGGCAATATCCAATATATTTATACCTCTAGCAGACATTCAAACTATAATATTGTATTTCTGTACATATATATAATAGATAGTTAATATGGTTATGCCTTGTGCCTGGTGTTGTTGCAAAGATAAATCCATGCATGGATTGACGTTCATACACAATGTGAATACAAATGTTCACACATCATAATATTATCATTATTATTATACAGTGGCTAAAGAATTCAACTTTATTTACTATTTACGTATGGGTATGTATAGTCCTGTTGAAAACACAATAGAAACAACGTTTGTACGTATTACTATTAATTTTCATCGTTCGTGTATCGTGTGTGTATGCATTATGTATGATTCATGAATTTTATTTCTTGTGCCGGGACAATGTCATGTCAATTTATCAATGTGTTAAAAATTATGTAAGCATTAAATCAGCAAAGGGAATCTCATATCTAATTATGTTAATAACATTTTCTTACATTTCATTACAATGAACAGATTCCAAAAAATGATCAATTGTTTTTACCTATCGTCATGCTAAAAATAAATAGATACGCTAGAACTTGTAACAGCATGAATAAAGAAACTTATTAGTACACGACCCTTTTAAATTTACTATCTACAACAATAATAATATTGATGATTAAAAATTAAAAATAATTATAGAAATGTGTACCTAAAAAAATTCTGTTTTGTCCTGTAATTCATACTTTTTCTTATTGTACAGAATGAAAAACTAAAAACCTAAAAAATATTACGTGAGTATTATATGCGTAAATGACTGCAAAGCTTTTCCAGGCAACAAAGTTCACAGAGTGCAATATTTAATTTGTATTTTTACATTAAAGGAGTTTGTCGCATGTATAGCTTTACTTTATTAATTTATTGTTCGTAGGTATATTTATATAACTATGGCATGTGATGTGGTAAAGTGCGGTAGTATTTTAATCAAATTTATGCATTTTTCCATATGACAAAGTAAAACAAGTGCATAGATAAAGTACAGTAAACTTTTGATAAGATGTAACTTGTGTATGTTTAATTTTGGACTTCAAAGCTCGTTACATATGTACATTTTTACATCTTATGATATGAATCCAAGTATGTATGCTTGCATTTCTTGCTTCAAAAGTTCATTCATTTCCTTCCGTCGATTAGGATATTAAAAATAAGAAAGGGTCATGCTGTACAGCTTGTGCATGCACAGTGCACTGTGTACAATGTACAATGTACAATGCAATGTTCAATTTGCAGTCAATGTCTGCAGTATACATAATATTATTATTTAACATTGAAACATTGAATCCTGTACGTTTTGCCACACTTTCACTTGAGTTTAATATTTTCATGCTTAAACTTTTAGATATTTTTTTTCCTGATTGTTCATCTATGGCCGATAAGGGCTAATGCTCACATTTGATATTTCGTATCCCTCGCACCCACTGAAGATTTGATCTTTGTAATAGTAAATGGTATAAACCATGATCATTGATAATGTATAATACATACTACATAATACATGATGAACATGGCACAAAGCACATAGATTGATTGCACATGTACATACGATACTTTGAACTGTGACGTATTTGTCTTCTGTCTTGTGCCTTGTGGATTAGAGATCTTTCTTGTGAATTCAATGTACGTACATTTTTTAAGGTGATATTTATTTATTCAATATGACATAGCTGCTAACCACATTAAAAATCTTTCTGCTTGCAGTTTGTAAGTATGATAAATTAGAAAAATCGTCAACTTTTCATGAAAATTATTCATGTGTCTTTAAAAATTATAAACGGAGGAGGGCGATGTACATATACAAGTATACATGTAAAATTCACAAGTATGATTCAGAAACCACAAGTATTAATCAAATCCTCTGACTCCTGAGGTTTTTGACAACTTGCTTACTAGTAAATTGCATGCATAATTTCCTTAATTGAAAAGAATAGGAAAGCTCTATACACAATGCACAGGGTACATTTTAAAATTCGTATATAAGTACTGTGTATTGTGTGTTAGTGCATGTATCTTTAATCTAGAATCGAGAGGAAAAATCAACTTTTTTTATTTCAATTTTTTTATCAATCGTATTAAGTTGATATTTGATAGCAGTAAAACATCTTTTCATCTCATGTCATTGTAAATCAATTTTCTTTCACTTGATTACGCATTACGCATTACATTGATTCTACTGGCTACTTGATTTTTTTATTTTATATCACTTAATATCATCACCATTACCAATATATTTTATATTTCATCTACCACTGTATTAAAAAGGTTCAAAGTGAGAAGCTGAAGGTTTTACGATGTTTTTGTACATCTGTAATATAATATTCTGTGACGACGTACACATTTCAAATCATTTTATTTACAAAACAGCTAGACTTTTTTTTACAAAATAAGGTAACAAAATGTAGAGAAAAACTTGTAATATTTTTAGCAAACAATATTGAAGATGGATCACTCTTAAAATTGAAAGAGGTAGTAAAATGACTGTCAAAATGAGTAAGTAACATATGTGTTGTGTGTATTAACTGTGTATTATTTAAAATAGAGCCAGAATTTTTTGTTAATTATTCAATTACTAATAACCAACAATTACTATTAGTAGTACACATAATATATAGATGTTACAAAATATAGTATAATGAGATACCATTACATTCTTTATGGAGGTCGGATAATGGATCGTGGATAATATAACATTTGTAATCCAAGAGAGATGAAATACTACAAACTACATTAGGAGCTGTTTGTGAAAAGTATTACTTTCTGTGGTGAAAGTAATACCTGCAAGTAATGCAAGGGTGAGCGGTAGATAGACACATATGCTCATACGAGATTTGGTGTGACGTATATGTATAATGTATAGTGACACTACTACTACCTTTTACCGTACGTGCACACATGGGAAAGTACAAAGAGTGAAGGAGTGAAAGTTTGAGATTGTTCTCGTGTGGGATTCATATTCCATTCCATTCCATATGATTTGAACTAGGTATTTTAGTTGTAGTTTGTATACATTAGACATGAACTCACACAAAAACAGACCAGACCACAAACACACCCAAACATACAATATGTGTTCACTCAAATTTGTAATGGTTATAGGTTATAGACATGGAGCAATGAGTAGAGTATCAAGTATAAAGTATAGAAAGGCCGTTGAACTCATTCGCGCTGCATTTCATTCATTCATTCATTTCTGTCTGTCTTCTTTCTTGCTTTCTTTCTACTGCTGCCTTTCTCCGTTCCCTCTCTCCTTTTCAATAATCTTGACTATATTGTATTTACTTACTACTTACGTGTGGCCAGTGGCCAATGGCCAGTTCTTCTTCCCATTTACCATTTACACATTTACATGCTTATTATTGTGAGGTGGAGATAAATCATGAACGTTCCACTCCCACTTCCAACGTAAGAAACGTTTGTAATCTCTGATTAATCCTTCGATTTTCCTATAAATACTTGAGATCAATAAATGATTGAGCACTTCAGCTCTGTCCTTTGCTTTGACCACATCTCTCTCTCTCTCATGGGATCTACAGAAGCCTCGTCTAATTATTGATTAGCATCTCTGTCTATTTCTATCTCTGTTTATTCCTTCATCTCCATATCTATATATAGAATAGATTAGGATTTAAGCATGAATACGAATCTTCCGAGAAGTATAGATTAGAGAT
>JABASP010001855.1:0-24679 GCA_019776565.1 Sminthurinus signatus | reverse complement strand
TCATTTTTATACAGAAGCATATGTGACGAAAGCCTCTCGGAATACGAAAAGTTTTTTCGTTTCTCGGGCTTGTCAACGATTCCGAAATTTTTTTCGTTTTTCGTTTCTAACGAAACCGAAATTGTATGCTCTAATTATAATATATTTTAAGTATTACTTAACCTTTTTTATTACTAATTACTATATAGCCTGGAGTTGTATAGAAAATGATGTTTTTTTTTGTCTAGTTATATTATTACTAACGTATAATATATATATATAGACACTAGACACTAGTAATTACAATCGTACGTATATGTATATCATTATGTATTATATCTATGTAATGGGTAAATATTTATATAAAGTCATCAATATCACAAAAATCGAATAATGCGAACATGCTCCAAAACAATGGTTATATGTGGTATATTTATACATAATATATATATCAATTAATCATTATATTATGATGATGATTATTATTATTATTCAAAGTCATCTAAGTAATCTACATATGTTTCCTTCATCTCAATATGATACAAAATCTCAAAAGTTTTCCCCTTAAACATTTATATAATAGAACCTTTATTTTTTGTTGTTGTTTGAAGTTAAAATATTTGAAACTTTCTATTGCGTGTGTGTATATATGTGTACGTACGTGCAAAAGGGTACAAGTGTTATTATTATTACTATATATATAGTTATCAGTTACCAGATGATTATTAAAGTCATGTACTACTGTACAGAGTGTTCACACAATGAATGATATAATATTATTATATAAACATTACCTACACATCAGTTTTACGTGCATTAGTACGCAATTACTCGTGTGTACCTAACTATATTAATAATAATACGTATTATACATACACGTGTGTATAAAGTGACTCAATGTTTTGAGATATTTGGGTTTTAAATTTCTAGAGTAATGAATTATGAAATTAAGAGTGTACGAATATTGGTTTTGAGAATATTACGCTATAGTACAATGTATTACTATGTATAAATTCCTATATATTGTAAGATAAAAGTAGGTATACAGTGCTATAATGCATTATGATGGACTATGATGTTATGGATAGATATTTATGAGACGACTCAAAAATTACTATAAGTATAATGTCTTAATATAGACTTGCGAAAATCTGTTCTGTATAAATATGAATGAATACATTAAGGAAGGGAAGGAAATATCATTAATATATTATATTATAGTATCTCACATGGTTTCTTTTGTGGGGTTTTTGTTTTCTTTAAAGTTTATGTACACATTATGTAAAACATACAGAGAATATAATGAACATCTATTTTGATAGCACAGAAAGGGATGACAAATGATCAAGTACTATAATATAAATAATGTACTTTTTTATCTCAATAGAATGGAAGTTCTTTTTTTTGCATGCTTCATAATATATTTTGTTTTATATACATAGAAACATGACGACTAAATAGAAGACCATTTTATTATATTTTCAATCGTAATTTATACCAGTGTGTTTATAGGGAATTTTTAGTTATTTACTTATCCATTCTTAGATCCTTATAATCGCTTAATTTAACTACTATGAGAAATCTATGTATGAATAATGATAACATATCTCTATCATATAATATAGGCTCTAGACATAGTTTATTATATATAAAAAATGCCATCAAGGTTTGTTTTTTAATTAAATGACTATGTTTTTAAAAAATTTGAAGGCAGATAAAGGTGCAGAGTGTATTATACAACATATTGTGTGTACAGATTCATTTCAAAACGACAAGAAAATTATTTTATACTGCCAATAAGTTACTACTACTTTTCTCTCTTTGTATGACCTACTATAGTAGACACTGACTATACAGATATAGTACAAATATTATATAGAAATATAGACACACATAGTATGCGGCATTCAGACTGACAACAAACGAATAACGAATCTATTACTCATAAATAAAGACTAAACAACATGACGAAAATATGCACTGTCTACTGCAAAGAGAAATAAATGGATATATTGTCTGTTTTATTCCTAAAATTGTAACTGGCCATATTCATATATATGTGGATGGCTAAATTCGTGTAAAATTGGTTCGTTTGATTCACCATGTGGTTCAATGATTAGTTATACATTGATACATATGTATATGTATTTATTATATAATAATTTCCACTGTAAATTTCTGGATTAAGAATCAGAGTATTGGTTAAAAAAAAAACAACACGATAAAAAACTAAACTTGAAAATATCCAGCCTTATAAAATGTATACTTTTATGTACATTTGACATAATGTAATGGGCGACAATTTGTAGGTAAAAATTTAGTAAAGTACAGTTACTGTATTATGTGTTGAAAGGCTTTAAATTGGGATTTTTCACAACACGCATCTTTTTGTTACTTGTATACATTGAAAAATAATATGAGAAAAGTGATTTGGATAGGTATACTATATTATAATAATTGTATGAGCATATCTAACTTAGACACCAGAGCTATGTTTTTTATAATATGTATATATATAAAAAAACACGTATGTATTTTGTATGCTGTTTCCTTCATACTTTACCTTTTGAAGTATATTTTATATTGCATAATATATACCATACTATTTGTAATATGATAATATGATTTCGTTTCTTTTAAATATTCATAAATAGAGATTTAATAATAATCATACTAGTATAATGATTAATGATAATACGTGTGCTTCCTACCTATTTATCTTTCCCCCTTAAAGTTACTGTATTATGATGTACTCTTATGTTTCGGAGCACAAGAGATTTATATATGTATAGTATAATAATAATAACATTAACTAACATTATTATTTTTGTTTTCTAAATCCAGTCTTTTGACGCAATAATTTCTGTATTTTTATTTAATCTGTATCTTCGGCAGTTTCATTTTTAAACTCTTCTCCTCCTTCTTCCTCCTCCTCCTCTTGATCACCGTTATCATTTTCAGTTTTTAATTTTGTTTCTGACTTGATACATACATCGTTGTTTTCGTCGCTGTCATGTTTGTCATTTTGTAGATCTACTGCATCTGCTTCGTCTTCTTCTTCTTCCTCCCCCTCCTTGGTCTCATCATCACTTTTTACTTGAGCCGAACCCTCTTCGTCTTCATCTTCGTCCTCGTCTTCATTGGGTTCCGTCTTGAATGATGATGATGATTTACCTTCAGCAGGGAAAGGAGATGAGGAAGTTTCACGTTCCCAATCTCGTCCTCTTTCTTTGTCTCTTTCCTTTTCTTTTGTATTTGGGCTCGTCGTAGTACTACTACTGTCTTTATTTACTCCTGCTGAACTACCTTTTGAGTAGCCACTGGGATTTTGAAGAACACAAACTCCATTAATGAGGACTTCATGTTCATCATCAGAATCGTCATATATATGACGTTGAGGTGCTGCTGGTTTTCTCCTTGAAGATCTTGCATTTGAACTTAGAATTCCACGACCTACACAAATAAATAGAAAATAGTCATTTTTTAATAAAAAATCCCCCCATTATTATAGATTACACTATTTAACAGATAAAACACCAAAACATCTCTCGTTTTGAATTTTGAATCAACCTTCATTTTCAGCCATATATCATGTGAAATGTAAGGCAAAAAAAAATATCTCCCTAAAAAGAAGTTTTCTGTCATATTTTGTAGACTCAAATGTCTGTTTCTAAAACTTGTGTAAACATTTCATGCCATGAAATTTTAATTGGTGCAAATATTAGAGGAAAATTAACTCTTGAATGATGAGAAAAAGAAGAAAAAAAAGAAAGGAAAGAAATGATATAGTGAAATATACAATTAGGAGGGAGGTATATAGGGAGAAAATATTTATTTTATGTATTTTAGGTTTCAACGTACACATTGTACATAAAATGATATATTATGTATTCCATAGAGTGTCAAACAAATTTAAAGTTACAAAAGCTACGTAGAGATATATTAGAGCATGTATTGCATAGTAATTTTAAAAGAGGTACGTTATGCTGTTCAGAGCTTTTTATATGGATAGATATGTATATACCTCCTAGATCAAATTCAAACATGGATGAAAACTCGAGATCTCACTCTCATCATTCATTCAATTGGCACTTACTTTTTGCTAGTAGTTCCGCATGTTGAGAGGAAATTGACTTGTGATGTGGTGATGATTTTCTCTTTCTCCTTTGAGTTTCCGAAGCACCTGAATCATCACTTGCTATACTTCCCTGTAACATCAAACGAGATTTATGCATAAAATTAGTTATTTTGATGACGATGGGGATGGGGATGAGAGAGATAGCAGGAATATATTACATGTGTACACAAAAAATCTATATTTTTGTGTATAAAGTGTAGTGTACACTTTGTACAAGTGAAATATCACTGCATACATATGTCCAGCACAGATGCATAATATGTATATATATTTTATACTTAAAATAAAACTATGTGTGATAATTTTGGTCAATTTACAATTAAATTTGTGTAAATAGCACATTGTCATACTGGCTTAAAAAATATGTGTATATACCTCCATGTCCTCTTCTTCTTCCTCGACTTCTTCAAAATAGTCATCGTCATTATCCGAGTGGATCCTAGATGCGGTATTACTAACGGTAAGATCGAGTCCTCCTTCGAGTCCTCCGTGCGAGTTGGTTGACTGTTGATTAAAAAACGGTAGCACCTGATACTTGTCCTTGTGTAATTCTAACAACCTTTGATGTAATAAAAGTCGAAATTGGACAGGATCAAAAGGTTGTGATGATAATGAAGTATCTATTTATAAAAAAAACAAACGGATAGAAAAACGAAAAAACAACATTAATTAATTCTTCTCCTTTTACTATTTGAATCTCAGTCAGTGTTTCATCCTTATCCTTATTCATTCTCTGTATACATATATATATTATATATATATATACATATATTTTCCTCTCGCTCATTCTCTGTTTTTAATTAGAAGCGTCAAGAAAATTAACATATGTATTCGTATATATTATGTACTGTGTCACATACCTTGGACTAATGGCGATGATGTTTGTTGTTTCAGTCGCATTCTATGATTGTGAAACCAATTCGTAATTGTTCGTGATGATAGTCCTAATTCTCTAGCCAAGAATTCTATTGCTGAAACATTAGGATACGAGTCGAGCGCAAAAGCCAATCGTAAAGCTTCCTTTTGCTCTTCCGAGAAAAGCACCTTTTCATGTACAAACAAAAAAGAAAAACAGAAAGAGAATAAAATTATTTTTCATTATACATACGTATATATACATGATTTATATACACAATTGGAATAGTTATAAAATGTAATATATTGTAAGTGTAATTTGTAATGGAGACATTTTATTGGATTTGTACTAGAAAACCATTTCTTTCCGCATTTTCAACACACTTCAACTTTTCACATTGGCATAATAATATATTACACCACCTCTCTCATTTCTAAAACATTCCTTCACGTGTGTGTCTTCTTATATAATATAATATATATTGTACTATACTATAGAAGAAATGGAAAATGGCTCACTCTATAAAATTCATTATTCTACAAAATATGTGTGTGTGTACATTTGTATTCTTTTATATTATACATGTACACATTTAATTAAGAATTATTATGACTGTAAATTTGATCCCTCTCTCTCTCTCTCTCTCTCTCTCTCTCTCTCTTTCATAATGTAGAGATATTTCCTAAAACTACATTAGACATTAGACACATGCAACATACATTTCTATGTATATCAGGAGAAAGGAATTTTCTCTCTTCATTTTCATTCTCTTTATTTCTTTTTTGGCTGACCTTTTTTTTCTAGTCACAAAAGATTTGTTATACTACACAATCTACAATACAGATTCAAATGCTTGATATTTGAATCTTGTATTATTTAATAAGCTGGTCTACAGTCATAAAATATTATAGATCTACACGTATTCAATTTAATTTGGACGTAGTAAAAAAAACAAACAAACATGTCTTTTGAAGAAACTTTTTTCTTTTTACTGAAGATGCAGACTGCAGACGAAAAGTTGTGCTATATTACAATTATCATTATTATCATGCTTAATTATTACAAGCTCATTTCTAAAACGATTCAGGACTGTTCTGTTTTTAATTTTCAACAGAAAATTTGCACTTTGTGATTTTTATGTTTTATGCCGCCCTGTCCATATAATATGTTCAAGATCCAGATTCAACTTTTTACCGTTCAAAAAGATTTCAATAAAACTCGTACATATACATATACAACTTACAAAAGCTATAATGTTAATATGGATTTTGCCAAAAAAATCTTCATTTTCAATTAAACTATCTTTATCTTTTAGGACTGTTTTTCTTACCCTCTGTTTTTTGCTCGGTGGGGCAGCGGCAGCACTACCAGGACTAAAACTCTCATTAGGACTGTCATTTGAGGCATCAGAAGATCCTTGAGCACCGGAAATATACGCTTCAAGAGGAGATGAACTGTGTGGCATGCCTCTTTTTCGCTTGTTGGCTTCTCTTCTCTCATTTTTCAGATGTTGAAGCCGCTCCACGTTCAATGGGTCCGCGAGCCAAAGTTGCATTCTGATGAACGGTTCTCTCCCTTTGATTGAAAGCATATGCCATGGCTTGGGTTTTGATAAAAGCTCACTCACTGATCCTTGTGACAAGCCCAGAACCACTTCCCCAAAAATCTAATCAAGTCAATATAATAATAATAATGATATACAAGACATAATATAGAATATACTGTGTGTATACTACATTTCACATTTTTACACGCATGCACGCATGTAGACAAAGGATTTTTTTGTTTCATCTTTTCTAAAAAAAAAACATTAATTTTTTTCATGGTTCGCTTGACCTTTGTCAAGAAGAAAAATAATACAAGTATTTTCTATATATTGTATTTTTTGAAATGTGTATTTAGTATTTAGCTTTTTTTTATGTAAAAAATATTAATCTTTTTAATTTTAATGTTCATATGATGAAAAAAGAAAGATAAATGCATGTTTTTATTCCATGTTTACGTAAAAGCATGGAAAATAACACAATGGAAAATTAGGATAATTGTTTTGATTATACCTTTTGTCCAATATTATTAGCCAAAAGAGCTTCTTTGATTTTGGTAGTGATGAGTTGAGTATCTAGGTCCTGAGTGAGAGCAGCCATTTCATAAACACTGGGCTGTTGAGGTAGTCCACTGGACATTGGTCGACCGAGCATTGGATTTGGACTTGGTGTGGTACTCCCGTGAGTTGAGGAGGATGACTTGTGTTGTTGTTCTCTTTCTCTTTCCCTTTCCCTTTCTCGTTCTCTTTGGTGATGTTGTTGTTGTTGTTCCCTTTTGATGAGGTCATGGGGCATGGGAATACTACTAATTTGAACTGGTATTGAGATGACTGGAGGGGGTTGAATGGGAGGTGGTGGTGGGGGTAAAGGAGATGTTTCCAGACTCTTAGGAAGCTCTGCAACCTTTGAAACTGGGGCTTTTGATGCTGTAGCGGGTGCTAAAGGAGAAAAATCATGCAAAGGATCCAAGTACAGTACTTGAAAGGATTCAATCATCATCAAATATTATTATCATACATACTATCATATCAATATAATTCTTATTGATATGTTTACTGTTGTACATTGTATGCATTACATATCATGTACTATGCACTATGAGCAATGCTACAGTTAGCAAAAAAGGAATATATAGTTGCATCATAAATCATAATACATCATATATAATACTTTACAATGCACATAGTATTCATATATTTCATATAATATCATGTAGGGAATAAGTGTTAAAAAGTTGAAATAAATATTTACATGGATTGCCTGCATATCCTCCGGTCCTCATAAGTTTTTCGGGTGCGATTTTGTATTGAGATGCGACCAACTTATGGACGGCATTTTCGTCCTTTAAGATAAAAACAACAAATAAATATTACAATAATCAAGAAACACACATTAACTGATTATTACTTTTTTAAAGTACATAGTTTATCATTATAGTAATACACTATTTCAAGGTTTCAGCAAATAAATAATGTAAACGTTTAAAAATTCCTGAAAGAAAGTACCTCCAAAAACATTTTCATTCGGATAAATGGTTCTCGACCCTTTTGTGTAAGCATGTGCCAAGGTTTGGGTCGAGCTAGGAGATCACTAACTGATCCTTGTGACAACCCCAGAACCGATTCCCCGAATAATCGTTGCGAGATCGAGTACTGACTCAACTGTTCCTTCACCTGTTGAGCAGATAAACATTCCTTTCATAAATCATTACGCCTCGAGTCTCTGGTTCTCTCTCCCTTTTCAATGTGTTCAATGATGACCCTCTGTATTGTGTGTTCTGTATATATGTGTATAGTATGTGATTCACTCGGCTCCCTTTCTCTTCTTCAGTTTCAGTTTTCAGTAGATTTGCACTCAGCCTTTCTATCTCTATCTCTCAATATATTTCTTCTACTGCTATAAATCCTCCTTTCTCTCTTCACCTTTCTTTATCAAGTAGTTGTATCAAAATCCATATGCTTTTCATATTCATAATTCTCATAGAGAAAGCATACAGGTTTCTGTGCAGATTTATTATGTCTACAATCTACATCTATGTACATTTACTATAATAATAATAATGTATAAACTGAAGAGAAGGTTAATTCAATTCTGAGCCAAGTAAATCAGTATCTAATACACAAATCAGATACATAATACATCTGGTACTGTAATACCGAGGGAGAGAGAGAATGAAAAAAAAACAAGCAAAATGAGAATTACATAATCATTGTTCTTCTTACCTTTCGAACAATATCTTCAGTATTGAGATTATTATATTGGTCAAACTGCTGCTGTGTAATAGGAGGAAGTACAGCTTTTAGTGGCCGATTATTGGGTGAAGATACGGAAGGAGCAGTGGGCTGTAAGAAAAATTCAGGGAGAGAAAGATACATGAGATAAGCACCATCATTTCTTTGTTTTTCTTTTTGTACTCTGTATTCAGTGTTCTACGTAAATGCATATATACATATAATAGTTCTTAATTCTGTGTGGCATCTGATACAAAAGCATTATTATTATTACTATTACTCATCTGATTTAAGTACACACATGAGTAAAAGCGGAAAAAAATAACAAGAATAATTTAAACTAAATTGAAATCAAATCAAATCTTGTACATTACATATCGCAAATTACATCATAGTTCATAGTTCAAAGTCATTCGTTTGTTGTATTTTGTAAAGTTCGTCATTCGTAATACATTTACAATCATTACAAATACTACGTGATAACAATAATTATTCACATCATAATAAAAAAAGATACTTTGTGTGTGCAGTATTTCATTTTCTAGTATAGCATAAAAATAAAATAAAAGTGTAGTATAAAATATATTATACACATAATATAGAAAGAGATTAAAATATGAATTATTACCTGAGAAATGAGCGAATTTGTGATAGATGCCATACGCTGGAGAGGTGATGCATTTGACGAGTCATCTACGGATGATGGGGGTAGAATTGAGTTGGAAAGTGGTGAGGGTGCACCAGAATTACTTTCCGTTTTCGGCCTAACTAATGAAAACGCACTTCCCACGTGTCTCATGACATCGTTATTCTCCTCCTTATCAAACTAAAATGTTGAACAGACAAGACAGACAGACAGAGATAGTTAGTGAACGATGGAGAAAGAGAGAGAGAGAGAGAGAAAAAAAAAGTTATCTTAATTATTATTCATAAACTTTTCAATGAGTGTTTGCCCTGAATGACATTTATACGGACATTAAGAGATTTTATTGCCGTTGTCGACCACTTTCATGTATGCGTGTGTGCAAATACATCTCCATATCTACATGCATGAGTGTGCCTGAGTCCCGTGTAGACTGTAGAGTATAGTCATATGGTCATATGTATTATACTTGTATACTAACGCAGATGATAAAAAGGTATGGTACTCTCTTAACTCTTAAACGTATAAAGTACATATGTGCAATTTACAGGATACAATATAAAATATAACCATTTAACCCTTTGGTAAATTACTATAAAGACTGCTATAAAACATGTTCGAATTGCACATTCATTGTTCATAATATATTTTAACATATCACATGAAAGAGGTCGACAATGCCAAATACATATTATATATGTATTATAACATAGTAGTCATACATAATAAATCATGTATGATGAGTACAGATATTATACAATTTTCCATTCGCCATTCGATACAAATATGTAAAATTGTTCATCCACTAAAAAAATAGAAAGAAAAGAGTTTCAATTTATATAATAATTTACTTTATCTTCAGTGTCTTTTGTTTCAGATGGTGATAGTCTTCTAGGCATTGAGAGGTCCTGAGCACCACCGATTCCATTCGGTAACGGCACGTTGGAATGAAATCCCATTGGTGGAGGAAAATGAGACGGCGACGAGGAAGATGTAGCTGCTAATTTGGCCAATTCTCGATGGTACGCATCCAAGGCCATTCGTATATCATCTCTTTCTAATAATGAACTCCCGAATAGGTGAGGAAATAGCAAGCTACAAGTAACGAGTAAATAGTAATTAGTATCAATCATTGTGTCTGGTTTATGGTGTATTTATTCTTTTTAGTAAAAAATCCAATGGAGGAAAGTATAATAGTATTTATTCGTATTTATAGTAATCAACAAGAAAATGACTTTTTTTTATAAAAGTGTATACCTCTGAAAATTTTCACGTGGTATTCTAGGATCCGGTTCAGCTCCTTGAGGTATTCGGATTCCTACAAGTTTGGCTAGTTCTTCCTGATACAGTCGAGCTACCCTTTCTTGTGAAATATCATCATTTTCATATTTTCTCAGCCTTCGATCTCTACTCGAGGAGCTGGATGGAGATGGAGGACACTGGCCATTGTTATTACTCGATGGAGATTTGCTACCCGCATTGTCATCACACATAAAGTCATGATTGCCACCACTTAGATTATTATTACTACTATTATTATTATTGTTATTATTATTATTAATGTTGTTGTTGTTATTCTGGCCGCCTCCACTCGAATGATGATTACGATGAAGCGCCTGATTTGCTTCATTTAGGATGTGAACTATTCGATCCTCAGCACCTGAGTCTTCACAACGGAATGAAGAAGATAAAGATCCAGGTGTACTTTCTTTACCTGTCAATCAAACAAAGGAAAAAATATATATATTATATAATTTTACTGTACTTTTCATTAGCATTATATTGTGCATTATGTGTATATGTTATATGTATATTTTATAGTTATAACCAGGTACAAGATAATATATTATGTACACTAGTAATAACAAGTATAATACATCATCCAATCAATCATCAGTCAAAAAATCAAAATGAAGAAAAACCCCCAAAAACTCAAAGTTTTTTTTTCTCTCTTACATGTTACACACACATAACAGATAACTTTGTACATACAACAACCAACAACTGTACTTTACACAGAATGTATTACGTATTACCCATCACCCATTAACCATTACATAATATAAAATATATTGGAAGACAAAGAAGAAAGAAAGAAAGAAAGAAAAAAACACAGAATTAAATTAGGATGAGGGTTGAGGTTTTCACACAAACAGGGGAAACATAAAGGTTTTTGGCGTTTGATTATTTCATGAGAGGGGATGAGAAAATGAAATAAGAAAGAAATCCCAAATACCAAAGTACATATATATATATATTTATGTATCTGTATATCTGTGATTTTAGTAGAGCGGAACCTAGTAAAAACATATAATAAACACAAAATACTCCCTGTCTAAAAGTCTGTCTGAGCACAGGGGACTGAAACTGAAGACTCAACGACTCAAAGACTCAAGACTCGAGACAGATACGGAACCAAAAGGAAAGAAAACTGACAAACCTAATCTAATAAATAAAGCCAAATGGTATAGTGATTGTTTTTGTGTAGGCATTGTGACGTTGGTTGATTTTTTTTCTATAATTAAAGTTACCAATTTATTAGCTATATATTACATCTCACAATGTGTACACTGTACACTGTACAGTGTACATTGTACACATCTGTGTCTGTGCAATTGTGTCGAAGGAGTGAATGGTCGACAAAATGTGTTGTTTGTTGGATATCTTATTATTTGTACACATAAATAAAATGCCTATAATATATTATTATTACCATTATCATTGTAGATTGTATTTATCGTACATACGATATATACGATGTACGATACATTAGATACATTATGCTACATGATACATGAACAAAGAGACTCAAAACTCACAACTCAAATCCACCACCACGACGAACAATCATAAAGGACAGAAGAATAAAATAAAATGAAAAACAGGAGAACCACTCGTGTATGCCATAACATTACATTACATTATATTATATCTACATAAATAAAATACGTGGAATAATAATGATACAATTCACATTTCACATATTATAGGTAAATAATAATAATAATAATACTAGTAATAATAATGATAGTAAGAGAGAATCGAGAAATGACTTTAACGGTCACACTAGAAGAAATCTGTAATAGCAATTGAATTGATAACAGCTAAATAAGCTTTAAAAAAACAGCATACGCAATATACATTATGCGTATATCTTACAATTTACAATGTACAATGTACATATAAACATGTAATCCATAATACATACACAATACACAATACAAAATACACATCGTACATCTCTAGCCAAGTGTACAGTATAAAATCATCTATAAAATATATTATATTGTAGTAAAAAGCAGCAAAAGGTTTCAAATGTTTCGAGTTATTACACAGGATTTCCGTTCTGAACTAACCAAACCGATTTCAACCTAATCAAGATATATCCAGAAGATAAATCCAATAGGGGAAAAAACTGATTTGCAGCTCTCAACTCAACTCGCACCATGCAATACATATTATATACACATCACACACACAAACACACACATATCTATCTATCTACGTGTTCGCCTATAGAGGAAATGAACCTTATAAACCACTTGTACCTGAGCCATTTCCACTCTACGAGTTTTTCTCTCCCCCTCTTTTTCACTTGCTAATACTTTATAATACTTTATACACGTAATACAATCTAATGTCTAATGTCTACAGTCTTCATACATACATACATTTTATTTCTCTCTTGAACGATTCAAGTATGAAGCCTCCGTATTTTAATTAGTGCTGATTACAAAATCTCCTACCCAATCTGAAGATCTCTCTCTCTCTCTCCCTCTCGCACTCTCTCGCCAAACTCAACTCAACTTTGGTTCACTTGGCTTCCTCTGAACTTGGCACATTTCATGTGTGTGTACATAAGCAAAACTAACATAAAGTAAAGTAAAGCATAAAGCTAAACACAAAACACACTCTCACTCCTTTTTATTTATTCTTTATTCTTTTATTGATACGTGCATACTGCACACACACCACATGGAAATATATAAAAAAAAATCCCGCACACTCGAAGATTCTGTAAAACAACAAATGTGTATTTATGTGAGTATTATGATGTGTAATATGTACACTACACATTACACACTAGACACATTATGTAGGAAATGGAAAACCTTTGAGCTTTGAGGAAGTATAAAGAATAAAGAGAGTATGTATTATGTATTATATTTATATTATATAGCTATTAAATCTTTTTTGTTTGTGTGTGTAGGTGGTTCGTGGTTACCTTTTCTTTGGACATATCCATATCTATTATTACTATTATTATTATGAGTATCTATCTCATAAATACACGAGTTTAAATATGTAATATTATCTCTTTTTCTTGAACATTATTCCTTTACCCGAGTTGTTGCTACTTTTTCCATTTTTTCCAATCCCAATATCCCAATCCATAAAAATCTATACATACTTTGGGCTTGACGCTTCACGATGAAGAATAAGAATAACAACAAGAACAGGTATACACGTACAAGAAGAGGGTGCTGATGAAGACTAGGACTACTTGACTACAACTAAAAATATTTCAGAATACTAACAATAACAATAAAAATAAAAAATAATAATAACATGTAAAATGTACAGCGTGCAGTGTACAAGTTTCAACTATGAAACATGGACAGGTAACACAACAACATATAACATGTAAAAAAAAAAGTAATGGTACAATGATGGTACTCATACTCGTAATAGTAATAATAATAGGTGATAAAAATCGGATTCGAGTCTGAAAAAATAGTTTCACAGTCCTCATAAATAAATAAGTAATGCTCTCAACTAAATAAACTTCAAGTTCAAAAACTGAGAGTCCCGAAAGATATATAATATATCTAATATCTATACACATTCAAGCAGTAATAATATGCACAATAATATAAATATTATATTGAAAAAGAAAGATGCCAATATAATATTATAATACACTCAAAACTCAAAGCCAATGTACATTGTGTATTGTGTAGAACACTAGTATACAGTACAGAGGAATGAAGTAAAATATGAAAAAAAAATTTTTGGTGTTAGAATTTTTGACTTGTGGAATTATTATTATTATTATTACTATTACTCCAACTATTAATCTCTCTTATGATGTAAAGTACAGTGTACAATGTACAGTAAATAATGGTAATGGTAATAGTAATAATAATGACGAGTGGTTAGTAAAGAGCTACATTGGATTGAACATTGAGGATTGGATATTAGATAGTTGTCTTAAAAGGAAGGAGAAACGTCGGTTTACCTTTTCCATGTATGTTGTGTGTGTTGGGATGTAAGAGTGTAACTTACGACGCTCATAATGTCAAACGTTATTACATATGAATATTATTACTATTGCTCTATACTGGTCATCTCTTAAAAAACTCAACCTCCTTTTTCTCTTTTTCATCTTTTCTTCATTTCTGATTTTCTGTTCCTCATCCTTTCCTCCTTGTACCATGTACTATAACTTAAACCACTGTTCACCATACACCGTAATAAGTAATAATGTATTGTATATTATTGTATAATATAGAATATAGATTAGTAAGTATGAGTAGAAGTTAACAAACCATCTTTTACATTCAATATATAGGCAACATATGTAAAATGTAAGATGTATCATCTTCGTCATCATCACCATCATCCTCATCTATCTACTATCTATTTTGTATCTTAGGGCATCATGCATACACATGTATACATTATACATAATGCCACCAGGAGCGCAAAAAAAGGAAAAATAAGAATAAGAAAGACGAGAAGAGTAGAGAAAAATAAAAACGATGGATTTTTTCCCAGAGGGCCCCCGAGAACTTTTTTTTTCCTCAAAGCTATAACCATAACGACACTCTTTATGAGGATATTGTGTGTCCACCTTTAACTACCAAATTTACATTCAAAAGGGTTTGTCAAGTTGCTCAAATTATTGCCAACTCCATGCTCTGTTCATGTTCACTTTTCAGTCTTGAGTCTTCAATCTTCAATCTTCAGACTAGAGACTTGAGACGGGCGGACGAGCAAGGAGCAGAGACCAGAGCAAAAGAGAGGAAAAGAGAGAGATAGACGAGAATGCCAATGCCAAGGAGAGAGAATCAAAAAGTAGCCACCTTACCATCAAAACCTCCCATTTCAATAAATAACGATTATCGCATCACAATCCTTCATGTAAATTACTCTTGATTGTACAATCCTCAATCCTCCGTAGACGTCATTTTCATTCTCATACACATACACATAATACTTGATTCTCATAGGTACATGTATGTATATTATATATTATATCTTCCGCCCTGTTTATTCTTTGTATGTATATATATATAATATTATGATCCTGAATCTTGAATGTACATTGTACATTGTACATATAATCCACATAATATATCCATTACTAAAGATATTATTGTATCATTCCCTCATCTTTGACTCTTTCTCCTTCATACTTTATTAGGTTCAGCTAATATCTAATAAGCTTGCTCATGTTATGACTCCGACTCTGACTCTGACTACGACTAAAAGTATGATTATTGTTATTATTATTACTATTATTATTATGGCATATGATGTTTTGTATTTTGTATTTGTGTTTGAGAGGGAGAAAGAGTCAAATTTCCAAATAATACTGTCGTTACTGTTCGAGTTCCTAATGAGCCGCCTCTTCTATTTCTCTCATCCATTCACATATGACGATCATGTTGATGTTGATGCTGATGATGATGAGGACGATTCCTGTCCTGATACTTCATGTTCCCATCTTTTCCCTTTTCCTTCCTCAGATGTACATACAGATTAGAGGCAGACAACCATAAAGATGTAATTTCGAAAAGTTCCAAATAGTTAGTGTCACTACTTGAAGAAATACAAGCGATTACACTATGCATTTCGTATCCTATTCGTAGTTGACTTTGTACAAAGACTCTGTATTCTGTACTCTGTTCTGTTTACTCACTACTCACATTCTCAATCCCAATCCCAATCTCTTTCTCTCTCTCTCTCTCACTCTAATAATCCTTTATGCCCATCGGTTAAATAGACGGACGGATTTTGCCTAAACACCAAATACCAAATACTAAATACACATAAACATGGACCATCTTTGTCGTCGGTCGTCGTCATTACTGTTACAGAGCATTTAAACAGCATTTACTATTATATTACTCACAGTTTTATATTTTATCTGTATACTCAATATACTCTTCTTCATCTAAATTCTAGAATACGCAACACAAAAATATTGCTTACATAATGTATTATATACATTTTTTTAATGCGCAAATTCTGTTGGCACGACTTTTCCCCCCTCTGTCTTATGTTTTTTATGTAATTTATATAACGTACAATGTACATACAGTTTTTAATACCCAATACTCAAGTATAAAATGTAGAGCTTAGTTTAATTATTCTGTTCTAATCTTATGTACATTGTACACACTACCTTTGCTTTGTTCTCGGTGCTGCACTGATTGATTCAAGATTCAAAGATGGAAGATGGGGAAAAAAAGGCGATGGGATTGAAGGCTCAAAAAACTCAAAAGATTCAAGATTCCGGGCGCAGTGAAATGAGAAGATGTGGATGAGACTCAGAATAAAGATGAAGATGAAGGAGGAAAAAGAAGGTTTGAAATTCCAAAATTCCAAATTCCAAAAAATCCTCTGTTCATTCTAGCGTACAAGTGTTATTCCTCGTCATCCTTCATCCCCTTTTGTTCTTCCACGGACTATTACTCTCTCTCCTTTCTTCCACATCTCTCCCTCTACTTTCTGTACTACGATCTATGATCTATGAGGTATGATGAAAGTCTATACTCTATACCTATGTAAACATTTATATAGACTCTCCTCTTTTCATTTCATATCTGAGACTAGACTAGAGACTAGTGTCTAGTTTAGACTATTATTTAGTCTAATATCTGTGAGATTGGGAATGAATTTGGAATATGTGTATTTGTACTGTATTGAATTCTCCTCCACTTGACTTGTTAGACCATATTTAATATGCAGATGTGAATACAAGACAAAAACGGACTGGACTTGAGACTCGAGAGTTTTGAGAGTTGAAGTAAAGGAAAAGCAAAGGAAAGGAAGACAAACAGGCAGGGAGCGACTGAACACTGGACGAATGAACAAATGAGCTGACTGAGCACAGCTTCAGGTTGAAGATACTAGATACTAGATACATTGTACATATTTATGTAAAAGTATGAGAGTCAGTGATCAGTGAGCATGGAGAATGGAGGAACAAGCAAAAGCAAAAGTAACACACCCTCCCAGTCACATTCCTCCACTCAAAGACCATCCAATGGGCCATAAAGCTCAACTTGAGCACACTTACATTGATTTCTATCAGGGAAAAAATTCATTCACTTTTTACATTTTACATTATTTTACATAGACAAGAGACAAGAGACAAGAACAGACAAGACAAGAAGAAATGAAAATGAAAATCAAGAGAAAGAGAAAGAGAAAAAGAAAAGAGAGTCAACTGACTGTCCAGAGTCCACTCACTCTTTTTCCTCTTTCCAGTTTCACATTCAACATTCTTATATCTCTGTATCTATATCTTTTATAGAGTGTATAATGTACAATGTCCAATGCTCAAGTTATAAGTGTAAATGGTATATATACATTCATGAGATAAGACAAGACAAAAGTCACAAGACACAAGACACTCGGACAGAAACAGGAACAGCTAGGATTGGTAGGAAAAAACCAAAACAGCACAGCAATGACTGACGACCACATCAGAAACAGAAACACATGACATACTTTGTCTTCTTCTCCTTCTCCGTCTTTTTCTTCTTCCACCATTCTACCCATTTAACATTCTCGCTCAACAAAACACACACATTTATATGTACAGCTGAGACGGAGACAGAGACAAAGACAAAGACGGACAGAGGAGAACAGAGGAGAATGTGCAATAGATATGGCCTATGGAATGGAATGGACACAGGACGAAAATGACAATGACAGCTGACTAGTCAAGTCCAAAATTGTAGAAAAGGGTGACGGCTCGACAAATATTCACCAAACCAAGTACACACACACACAGCTATAATATAATATTACATGTTACATGTTACATATTATTACATACCCATGTGTAATCGTGCAAATAACAAGCAGAAGAACAATAGTATAATTCACATTTATGTATCTAGAATCTAGAATGTAGACCACAGAAAAAAGATTCTCTAGACTCTAGACACTAAACTTGTACAACTTAGACACTAGAATCCATGTAGAATGTAAAATATAGAATGTAGAATCTAGACTGCAGACACATAAATGACTTTACACGAAAAAAAAACTACCATAAAAACAACTACAAAAGTCAACAGGATGAGCAAAATGTCCACATAATATGGTTCAAACGGTTGAAGAGCCGTCACTTGGCTGACTTGTGAGACTGACTCGTCTCTTCTCTCTTCTATATGCACATTGTACATTGTACATGCATTTCTTGAAAGTCTCCCTCTTCTCCTTTTTTTGCCAGCCACTTAAATGTACATAACACATAACATAACACAGAGAGAGCGCAGAGAAAAAAGTATTATGATTATTATTATTATTACTATTCTGGAACTGCTAATAACACTTTTACTACAGGAGGAAGGAAGAGACGCCTAATCAGTAGCAAAAAGGGAATCCAGCGAGGGGGAGAAAGAAAGAAAGGAAAGAAACAACAGGTAGATCATGATGCTCATGATGATGTGATGTAGTAGTAGTAATACTACTAGTGGTGGTGGTGGTATAGGAATAGTTGGAAAACAATATCCGGAATCTCACCCTTTCTCCCCATCAAAACCCATGGAAGTACATGTCTACATGGATACATTCAATTTTCTACTCTTTCCTCTACATTCTATATTCTATAGATAATAGATACTCTACACTCTATACACGCACACAATAATATTGTACAAACACATGAATTACTAACCCTCAATTTTACACAAACTCTACAAATACTCCTATACACGCACAACCGCTTCCACAACCTCTATAAATATTGATCCTCAACTCCTGTCAACTCTTATACCTTATTCATACACTACTTTTTTCAACTTTTTTCAACGACAAACATAAAGACAAAAGAGGAATTCTCATATAAACACACAAACAAAAAGATGTTGATAGAGAGGACAGCAAAAGACGGTCATGAGTCATGAGGTCAAACGTGAGAATTGAGAATGATAATAAGAGATGAAAAAAAGGAAAAGTGAAGTATATTCAAAATTCAATGCTAAGTATAGACTATAGACTATTGACGATGTAGACATGTGGTGCGGGTTTGATTTTTATTTTTAACTTTTTTACCTGGTCACATGTAAGAGGTAAAAGGTAAAAAGAGTATAAAGTATCCAGCTTTGACTGTGAGTGTCAAGTATCAAGTATCAATACTCAGGGTGTAATACTAATATACCACAGGATGACAAAGTGTTTATCAAAACAACCCATACACTTTTTGTATCGTGTATCGTGTATCTATTTATCGTTGTAAAGAAAGGGAAAGGTCGGATACCTATTCACACACAACACACATGTATACAGTGTACAGTGTACTTATGTGTGGTGTGATTCTGTCAGTTGTCGGTTGTCGGTTGTGTCGTATGGAGTATGGAGTACGGATAATGGGTGATGTTAATGGGTAGTGGGTATAAGTAGTAAATACTACATGATATAGAAGTATATTGTGTATAAAAGTATACACACACAAGAAGAAGAAGAAGAAGAAAAAGAAGTTGTCTATTGAAAAATTAATAGAGTCATAATGTGGATTGTGTGTCAGTTGAGACTGAGGGAATGTGTAAAAGCTCATTGGGATTTATACAAGAGACAGCGACAAATTTTATGGACATTAAAACAACTTTTCTCTATCTATCGGTAGACAGTCTACATTTTACATTTTACATTCTACATGCACAAACTACACTCAACACTCAACATACAAAACGCAAACAAACACACACACTTTTACTCAAGTATCTACAACACTACAACTACTAGTGTCTCAAGTCTCTATCTGTGGTAATAAATAAACACGAGCCAACTATACGTTTACACAACACACAACATGTACATTGTACATATTTAAATCCAACTACAAATACTAATACTAATACAAATACAAACTTTGGCATAGCTTTAGCTTAGTAATTTGTAGATGGTACATTTTACATTGTACATACTTGTGATCGAAGACAGAATTGTATTCTACAGTCTAGATTCTGGATTATAAATTGTAAATGAGAATGTTCTCAATATTAAATCTGAATCCGGATCTGTATTCCACTATCAATGTCTCCTTTGTCTTAGAAATACAAAAAATAAATACTTGAAACTGGGAGACTCTCAAATCTAAAGGGTTACTCTAAAGAGTATATTTACTATTTACATTCCACTACACAGTTTTGTATTCTTTATATACTTCCTATTTCTAATAATAATAATCGCATCAGTATCATTTGGGTATTAAGCATTGTGTAAATCTTCCATCGGAATAATGGAGTTTCCAAGTCTCAACTCATCACAGTCAGTAGAAACTAAAAACATTGGAAATATTCATCCATCTATATAATATATAATGTATAATATTATGTAATGTACTCATAAATTACTAGAAAGAGAAAAGTAGAACTAAAATACATACACATGTACATGTACATCTATTACTGATATCTAAATAAAAATGACAGTGTCGGTGACATCAACAGGAAAATAAAGAGAGTGGGAAATTGTGTACGAAGTAAATGAGGTAATGTATCAGTAATTTTAATGAAAGGATATTGGCAGACGACAGACAAGAATAGACAAGGAAACAGAAACAGAGGAAAATGATGGTGACTGGTGAAAACAGAAAACACAGTATTAAAAAAATTGGATAAAGCGAGAGAATCTAGTACCTAGTATCTGTAGTATCTAGTCAAGTGGGAACAATGATTTGTTATGAGGAGAGTTGAAAATGATTATGTACTTAGGGAATTACTAGAGTACTAGAGAAGAAGAAGAAAAAGATGGAAGATGAATCTAAAGTTATATCGAGTCTCGAGAGTCGGAAGAGAATACCAAAGATAAAAAGAAATATCTGTTTCTGTTTGTATTCCGCACATGTATCGTTATAATGTGTAGTGTACAGTGTATAGGTATGGGATGGATTGTGGATTGTGGGATGGTGAAAAAAAATGGAAAAGAGGGTTCCTCCTCGGTTTTCGGAGGATTGATCACTTAATTCGACTCGAGTTTGGTTTGGTTCAGTTTGGTTCCGTCGGTTCATTCATAGATACAAGAGTACATATTGTACTTTGAAATGGCATGGTATTGCACTATATCCATCTATATCTATCTATTCATCTATCTATCTATCTATCTACTGATGTAATGGCAATGGAAATGGCAGAACGAGAAAAAGACCAAGAAGAAAAAGAACGACAGCTAGTATAGCATGAAAAAGATAGAGATGAAGAAGTACATGGAGTCCACAATCCACAATCCAAAATCCAAAATCCACAGAGGAGCGAGAAAAGAATTTTCAAGTGGAAATTGTTTTAAATCTATAAATACATATCCATGTCGACTGTATCAAATAGTTATTCAACAGATTCAGAACATCTGGATAGAATAGAAATACAAATAGGAATACGAATAGGAATCGGAATGGAGATAGAAAGACACATCTACACATATATACAGTGAAATCTCACAACTCACAAGTCAGTAGTCAGTAGTAGAAAAGGAAGGAATCGAAAAATAGAGTCGAGGATAATAATTGTGAGAGTGCCGACACCAGAACTACTTCAACTTGACTGTGTCGGGCTTCTATCCTACTTAATTGGCATACCAAGCCTCATGCTTCGTCTTCATCTTCTTCTATTTCTCAGATGATCTCTGACTACATCTCTCTCTCTGTCGCTCTTTCTTTCTTTCTTTCTTTCTCTCTCCATTTCTCTCTCTCCTTTTCGCTCACTCGCTTTTCTCTTTTTACATATGTGTCAATCGACTGTAAATTTTGGCGAGTGTCTACCCAATTTGTTTCTACCCAAAAATACACATCCACATCCACTACCAATCACTGGATATCTCAGTCACTTTTTCTCCTTCTTCTTTTCTCCTTCTTCTTCTTCTTCTTCACTTGGAACGGAACCAGCTCATCAAATACTTATACGTATACAGTATACATTCATTTTCATTTCATTCCGCTTTTCCTATATTTACTATTTACACACTCACTAAATGTTCACATTAAGAATCCAAAGATCCGATTCACTCACCGAGTAAACCTATAAATACTGTTAATACACACGTACATAGTACATACACACCACAACACAAACACTCAAAATCTTGTACTCTCTCTCCCTCTCTCATTCTCCTTCTCTCTCTATCTTTCACATGACAAGTTCATCGAGCGCAATCCCATCTCAAATCAACACAAACTGAAACAACAATCATAGATGAAATAACATAAATATAGGCATATAGGCATGTCGTATTTCTTTTTTTTTGTCTCTCTCTCACTCTGTCTTTCTCAGTCAATCTCAATTACAATGACAATCCTGTACAATGTAAATTGTATAATAATATAAAACGTACAATGAAAAAAATCTAAGAAGAGATTCACATCCACACATAATAATACATACTCTTACAATATGTACAATGTACATAACTAGAATCTAGAATCTTCACATTTATGCCTGTGAAAGCGAGAGAAGAAGAGTCATGCATCCATCAAAAACATCTGTATCATTTAAATCCTCTTTTAACTCATTCCGTGTTCTCTCCTCATCCACAATCCACACAAAATACACGTACAAATGCACACTGGCTTCTTTTTTTTTGTACATATGTAAAGGAAACGTCAGCAAGTAAAATTAATTTTTTATTGACCTGAACCTTCGGATTTTGTATTTTTATAACTCACCAACATCAACATCAACAGGATCATCATGATGACATAAATTGTAATCCAGATCACTCCATGTACACTATACATTGTACATTGTACCGTCTACACGCGCTTATCATTATCATTCCCATTACATCTGAACATTGAACATAGTCTTAGAAGAATCATTATCAGAAAAAAAAACTTCAAAGAAAGTCTTTACATTTCAGAATAAAAAGGAGGAGAAGAGGAACAAGAATCTGAATAAAATGCTCATTTGTACAATTTTTCTTCCCCCGTATAAAAAAAATTGTCGGCAGTCTTAACACATAAACTCAAGAAGAAGACGAAGAAGAATTTTTTTAGTAATAATAATAATACCTATAATTATGATTAGCAAGTTAATACACATATCATCATATCATATTAACTGCCTGTATTATTTATGTTTTATGTATTATGTACTATGTACTATACACAACTTGTACAATGTACAATGTAAAGATAGACAGAATCTGTAGTACAAAGAGAAAATTGAGATGATTTGTTGAGAAAGAGGTTGTCATTTAGGAATTGGAATACCGTACTTGAATATTATGTATTACCCTATATCTAATATCTATACAATATACAAGAATCTAGAAATAAAAAGAGAACCGAAACCGAACGACGAATGAGCAACTTTAAGGAATCAAAGTAATATTATGTAGTACTCAAGTATTATGTAGGGGAGGAATGTAAGACATAAAGAAATCTGGCTGAATGTCAGAGCAGAGTTGGAGTCAGAATCGGAATCGGAATCAGAGTCAGTTTAGATTTGAGATGGGATCAGACCATACGTAACATTTGTTCAATGTTCAATGTAGAATATACAAGTACATGGTTTAAAACGAGAGGAGTCATACATCTAATATCTAATATAATATATAATCCACGCTGTACGGTTGTAAATGTGAGCAGAGCTAATTACATCAAGTCCTTCGTTCATTAGTAATAGTAGCAGCAGCGGCAGACTGGTAGACTATGGAAAATGGAACAGTGAACAGTGAAGCAGTGAAGGAAAAGGAAGGAAAGGTTCCCAATAATTCACGATCACAAGAGATTCAGAGTGAAATAAATGAGAAAATGAGACACATGCACAATACAATTTCTTCGCATTATACCATAAAAAAGATACATATTTAGTATTTAGTATACATGCAGACAGGCTCTATACTTTATGCTTTATGCATATTCATTTATCTTTTATCTGTACATACAAAATATACAACGATGGTTTTTTTTTGTCATCTCGAAAAATTCTACACGCTCTTTACTACCAATAATCTATTGACAGGCGAATCAGGGAGGAAAGAAGAGAGAGAGAGAGAGAGAGAGAGAGAGAGAGAGAGAGAGAGAGAGAGAGAGAGAGAGAGAGAGAGAGA
>JABASP010001854.1:0-24687 GCA_019776565.1 Sminthurinus signatus | reverse complement strand
AAAGGGAGAAAAAGTGCCATATACACCGGCATGCCCCCGACTGGGATCGAACCAGCACTTAGGGGGAGCCTTTTACACAGAGAAGCTGCAGACCGTGGCAGTGTGCCAGATCGCCCCGCTAAAAAAAAAAAAAAAGGCTACTATTTCGGCTAAGAAAAAAGGCTACTATTTCGGTTAAGAAAAAAGGCTACTATTTCGGTTAAGAAAAAAGGCTACTATTTCGGTTAAGAAAAAAGGGCTACTATTTCGGCTAAAAGGAAAAGATACTACCTATTTCGGTATATAAGAAAAGGCATTATTTCGGCTAAGGAAAAACCGCGATTTGGCTACACAAAAGAGTTCCTGTTCAGGCTAAATGAAATGATTGTTCTAAGCCTGTCATCTCGAGTGGAAAAGTCTAACAATTTTCCGCCATCAAATACGAATTTACAAAGTACTCCAATTCACTCCCATCATTTGACGGGCTGTTTGCTTGTACTTTATATCGCACGAAGAACATTCTTTTTGCATCTATAATCATAATGCAATAATATGAACTTTGAACTATGTAAAATATACTTGATGTGCATTGTGCATGATATGATATTATAATATAATATGACATAAAAGGAGTGGTGGATTATGTAATTATGCGTACATGACATGTGCTCATCAGGCCTCATGCTTCTCATGCTTTCCATGTATCTCATATTTTATCATTAATATTACCTCGTCCGCTATTGCTTATTCCTTTCAATTCTCCTGCCTCCAATCACCAAACGATGAATGATGAGCAATATTGCACAAGGACACACCATCATCATCATCCACATGACTGTCATTATCATGAGAATGTATTTCATAAATATCCGACATTCATTTCCGCTCCTGTCCGTCCAACTGTCTCCTTCTCCTTGTCTCTTGTCTCTTTGGTCTTTGGATCCTCCATGCTCCAAACTTGACATTAACTTTTGTTTCTGCATACTGAATACGGAGTTTCAACTCCGCCTGTCATATCATGGAAAATTGAAAATACCGAATGCCAAATATCAAATATCAAGTCAATGTGCAATACAGATATTCCTTCAACTCGTGTTGTGTTGTGTCATTCCAATCCAATCCAGTTCAGTTCAGTTCACTCTGGTCCGGTCTGATTGAGGTCGCCTCATTACTTTCCGGAGCCTTCTATTAACAATAAGTTGATTTTCATTCTCCTTTTGTACAATTGTCTTGTCTTTTCCCCGGTAAATTCCTCAATTATTCAAAAGTGTCTCTGTGAAACCTTGAATCTTGAATCTAGAATCTAGAAGTTTGAATTATTCTGTGAGTGAGTGATAAAAATTCAAAATACAAAACACAAAACATCATCATCTAATTCACATTCCATGTTCCGTGCTCAATGTCTTATTGACATGACCGGCTCCTTGTCCAATTGTCCACTTGTCCAACGGCTGTCAACTACAAAAAGTTCCATGTTGGAAAAAGATTGAAAAATTAGGACTTGTGGTTGTGTTGCATGTATTTGTATTATTAAAAATGGGAAAGTCTAGACTCTCCAGACTCTAGAGCTGTTCAAAAAAAACAATTGTTTTGTTTTTTACCTTCACAACAATTGATGTAACAATCATGAAAATGAGGGATGAGTGCACTACAAAATTCACAATAAGAAATTCAAAGTTTTGATGCTTAAAAGTAAAAGTTTCCTCGAGTGATACTCATTAACTTTGAGTTTTGAGTTTTGAATTTTGAGTTTTAAGCTTGAGATTCGAGTTTCGAGTGATGCACAAAGAACAAAGTAAATTTAAAAAACTCACTCAAGCTTGAAAAAAAAAACCCAAGAAGAAAAATAAAATAAAATGTAAAGGTAATTCTTGAGCAAACACACAACATGTAGGAAAAAACCGGGGTGAAGTGGGCAAAATTGGATCAAGAAGGAACTTTTGGTGTTGACTTTCCGTCCTCTGTCAAGTAGATACATATGTATGTATGATGAGGACGAAAACAAAGAACAATCAGAATCGGACTAGACGATAAGCATAAAAAACAAAAGAGTTTTCTTCTTTTTCTTCTTGGTTATTATTATTGTTATTGAAGTCAAGTGAAGAAGTGACAAAGTGGAGCACCGTGTTTCCACTTCCGTCATCATCATCATTTCTTCTGGCTTTGGTCTGCTACTCTCCTCTCGCCTCTCGAGTTCTCAAGCTCTCGAGTTTCAAATCCTTAGACAAGCCATTCCAGTCCTCGGTCGTCAGTCGTCAGTGGAATTCTTAGAAGTGGGATTCTAGATTCTGGATTCTTGATTCTTGATTCTAGACTGAAATAACAAAAATACTTGAACCACTCGAGGGAAAAGAAAACCAAGACAAAGACAGAATAAATACGAGGAGGAAGATGGATTCATGTTCAATGTTCAGAGAAAGTAAAAACTGCAGTGATGCGTGTGTTTATTAGTTTTGAGTACGAGTACTAGTTAAGAGTGTGTAGTGTGTAACGGGTAACGGGTTGAAAGTTAAGGCCGGAGGGGTTTAAGAAAATAATGTGCCAGAGTTTTTATTAGCTACAGCATTACCAGCAACTCCCACCATTTTCCCGTCACCTGACTCCTGAATCCTGATTATTCCTGTCTCCTCTCCATCCCGAACTCTTGAAGGACCAACAACCAACAGTGCAGTGCAGTTTAGAGTGGAGTCCTCAAGAGAGTTTGATTCTTGTAAAAGAATTCGGGTGTGTTAGTGACGGGAGTTCTCTTCTAGAATCTAGAGTCTTGAGACTTGAGTCTGACGAAATTAAAATTGTTTCCGCTTCCCTCTTCTCTTTACAGTTCCACTCATCTAAGATCTCTCTGTGATGTGGTTAACTGTACAGTGTACATTGTACATTGTAAATGAATCTAACTAAGGATAACAAGGGAGAAAGTAACCCAACCGCCAAACTAAACAAAGGACAAAGCTCTTGGCCTACTGAACAGAGTGAAATAAGAAATAAGGGCTCTCATGTACAGTGTACCGTGTGCAGTGTGCAAACTACAACAGTGTATAAAGTATGAAAACTCGGTACTCAATAAACTACTTTGTGAGGAAGTGAGGAGTCAGGAACATGCACTCGTGAATGACTCAAGGAGAGGCAAGGAAAATAGAAAATGAACTGGGGACTACAGAACAATTCAAAGATTAAGAAAGAAATCACATCCACAATATATTATACAGTATACAGCTATTTCTTGAACATATTTATACAAAGTTGATTATACTTTTAATTTGAGCGCAAATTGTGAAGACACTTTTAAATACATGTGTACATATAATATATTATGGTGTATTTTGTATTTCTTAAAAAATAACCATGACAACATGGATACGCGATATGTTTTAAAGACAGAGTATAGATTGATAAAGGAGTGGGACTTGAGGATTTTATATCAGTTTTACATCAACTATCAACTGGGAATTTTTCAAGATACTTTATATCTACAGATTCTAGATTCTAAATTCTAGATTCTAGACCAACACAAACTGTGTACAGTGTACAGTGTAAAAGGAAGTATGAGAATAAAAGGATAAGATAAGAAAAGCTGTTAAAACAGAGAACGGAGAAGAGGGAGAAAGAAAAAAGACGACGGGGACAAGAATAGAAAGCAAGAAGACGAGAGAAAAGAAGAGAAAGGCTGGAAAGGGGAAAAGAGAAACAAGTGAAAGTTTTCACTACAGAAAGTAGACAGTAGACACTAGACAGCTTGACGACACGGACGAGTGGCAGGACAGTGACAAGGGAAAGAAACGGGAACGGAACGGTAACTAAAACCAAAACCAAAACGAAGACGACAGTGGAGCAATAGCCAAGCACTACAAAAGAGAAGAGAAGAGAAGGGAGCTTCTATATCTGTATTGTGTATTCCATTGTGTGGAGCAGTGGGTTGTTGTTGGCTGTTGGCTGTTGACTGGAAACAGCTGGAAGGACAAAGGACTCTTTCGCATTGAGAACTGGAGCTGGGACTGGGAAAAGATGCTCCGGAAATTCTATTGTATTGACGTGGGGAACTTGCCCTGTAGTTGCTGTCGAGGTAAGCCAATCCAAAATCCAAACTCCAAACTCCAACTCAAATGGACAGATGGATGGATCCACATTAGACGTTAGACGTTAGACACTAGACATACCTCACTCTTCAATTCTCAATGCTTTTTATTTTCCTACCCTTTCACTCACTGGCTCTACGTATGTCCCTTGTACACTCTATTTTGTTCACTCTTCTTTCTCCTTTCTCCGTTCCCTACTTGACACTGTCCATAACCCCGTGTCCGCTCCACTCCTTTGTCTTTAGCCTTTAGAAATTATCGTGTCAGTCCAGAGTCCTGAGTTCAGAGCAGGAGTAGGAAGAGTCTCCAGTCGATACCCATTTCATGTTGTAAATACATGGCGAGTTTTCTTCCGTCCACTTTTCACAGTCCTACGCTACGCATTTGTTTTATTTATTTATATTTTATATGGATTTATTCTGGGCAGAAAAAAAAGTAGGTGAACCTCCACAGTCCACAGTTCACAAATACAAATACAAATACACATACACATACAAATACAAACAGGAACAGAGTTGTATCTACAAAATACCAAATACCAAGAAAAAAAGATATACAGACGTACAAACCAAGGCTTTTTCCTTCTCTTTTCTACTTGACGGGACAAAGCACAAAAAGTATGTAAAATTTATATAAACTTGGACTGAAATACTCAAATGCTCCAATGTTCACATTTTTACAATCCTCAGTCCAAATCGGAATCGGAATCGGAATCCAAGTTGAAAATTGAACACAAATCTAGATTGAATCCATCCAGCTCCACTGTTTTTCCACATGCGTCCAACAACCAACAACCAAGAACCAACAACAACAGCATCAAAACCAGCAAGGACATAACATGAAGGAATAATATCTAATATCTCTGTCGAATGTCGAATGTCGAATGTCGAGTTTATAGTGTAGAGTATATCGAGACACATATTTTGAGCATATCTACTTGTGCATTTACTCTAGATTCTAGATTCTAGATGGAAGATAGATGTGTGGATGTGCGTATGTGTGAATGGTTCTTGTGTACATTTGACAGAAATCGATATTTAATCTTGCTTGAGGTTGGACTAGCTACAGCTTTATATGAGATATGCACAATGTACGGTGTACAGACAAACACACTGCCACACACACGTTTGAAGAGGAAAGGAAGGACGACAGCGGATAGAAGGAGAGAAAGGAGAAAGTAGAAAGGGATAGCGAGAAAGCAAGCAGCCGTTGATACATCTAGAACCTAGACTCTAGACTCGACAATCTAGAATCTAGAATGTAGAATGTAGAATCTACAGTCGATGGCACGGTAAAAGTGAGTGAGTGAGTGAAAGTCGGAGTGAGTATACTTAGCTCAAGTAGGTAGGCGAAATAGTAGAGAGAGAAAGAGTCCTTCTCCTTCTCGCAACTCCTTACTAATAATACACATCTACTATCTACTACAGAGGTTCACTCTGTGCTCTCTTCTATTCTACTATTATACTCTTCTCTCTCTCTCTCTCTCTCTCTCAGTTTCTTAGACAGCTTGTCTTCTACTACCTTGTACTAGTCACTCTCTATTTCTCAACTTTTCCTCGTTGTCACTGCAGCTGTAGCTCTTGTTATAGCTGTGACTGTCGAGTGTCGAGGATGAGAAGAACAAGGAGAATACTTTACTAATACTTTTACGCTCATCTATCATATCATATCTATCTGTCTATACTTTGTATTATATTATATTTTATATTATGTGTATCATCGTAGTTATTTACTCACTTTTCAATTTTCAAGCTTTCCATTTTATAATTTATAATATGCTCTAAATATTAAATATAATTTATACTGGGCAAACTGACCAAACCAAAACCAAAACCAAAACCAAGGTTAAGTAGGTCACTGATCCACCTCCTCTTGAACTTTAGGAATTGGACGTTGAGATGATGGAAAAGGACTAGAAAGGCCAGAGCCCAGAGCAGGGACTACATGAGAATGGAAAATAGAAAATAGGAGGAGTGTGAAATGTCTGTGTCATAACTACACATTACACGTATTTTCCAAGTCTCAAATTTCCCAAGAATGTGAATATGATATGTCGCTGGAATCTCCACTGTTCAAGATGTATCTTGTAATCTTGTATCTAGTAGCATCGTAGTAAAAGAGCCGAGTTCTCAATTCTTAATTCTTAAGTTATAAATGTATAAAGTTGAAAGAGTCTCTCAATTTACAGTGGGACACTCCATTTATTTATTACACTAAAACGAGGTGTACGCTTGAATTCAAAATTCAAGCTACACGAGGTAAAAGATTATTTAGATAACAGATTTCAGATTAGAGATACACATTTAGATTCTACAATGTCTCTTAAATCTTAAATGAATTTGTCATGTTCCTAATGTTAAGATAAGAAGTCCTGGTGTACAAACTTGCCCGCTGGATTTGTCTAGTAAATTTTTGAATTTTTTGCACAATTTAAGGCGGAAATTATTCAGGGTGAAAATGATTATGATAATAATTAATAACGATAATAATCAACTTTGATGGAAAATGATGAATAAACAGAATAAGAATAATTACTAGTAAAATAAGGTATTATTTTCCACTTTCATTTCCAGTTTTGAGTATCCAATTTCATTCAGCAGTAATTTAAACAGCAGTGTACATAAATTCATTAATCATTTATAATTCATTTCAATTTCCAAGGCCGATCATCTTTTACAATTGTATCGTGTACACAAACCATTTTGTGTATTATTATAATTTTTGTAACGAGGAGAATCTGGAATTATTCATAATTCATAATTTGGGCATGAAAAATATTACTATGAAAATATTTCCCCTTCACAATGTTTTTGTTTTTATCTTTATCTTTGTCATTGTCTTTGCCTTTGGCTTTATTTCTTTCCCATTTCCTGGAGAAATGGTTATACAAATTTTGAATTTGTAATTCAAATTTCCCGTACAAATGTAGATAAAAACAGTGTGCTTGTGTTTATCCTTGAGTAATGTACAGTGTACAGTACACAATGTACAATGGATGTATAATATTGTTGCTTTTGTATATATTAAATGAAACAAGTCAAAATTTATTCTCCCCTCCTCTTGTTTTCTCACTCTCTTTCTCCCGGCTTACTTTTTCTTGGGAGGTTTCAACTTTTCGGTTTTAGGTTTCAGGTTTCAGGAGCAAAGAACGAAGAACGAGTGTGAGCATAATATCAGAGTATTTGAATATGGAGCATGGAATATGGAAAATGAAACACGGGCTGTGGAAGAGTAGATAAACTTTGTATATTTGAGAAACAGACTTTAAAAGTATTTTCTTACTCAGTCTCATTACTCCTGAAAGAAGGAAGGAAGAAAGGCGCTGAGCTGATGATGCACTAGAGTCTAGAGTCTGACTTGTGAGTCTAAATCAGAGGAAGCTGGAGAAACCAGGTTCCCATGGAAATCCTCTCCTATTTCCTTCTGGGATGACTATATTAAAGGTTTGGAGCTCCTCACGGCGACGACAACAGCAGCAGCAACGGTGATGATGCTGAATGACTCCAGCTCTAACTCTCAATTCTAGAGTCTGGATTCTGGAGTCTGGAGTCTGGAGTCTGGAGATGCTACATGTTGGATGTTGGATGTGTTTTGGCTGTGGCTATCATGTAACGGAAACCATATGTAAAAAGTGGTGGCAGTGAATAAAACGACGGCTGTTCTAAACTTTTATGCAATCTATTCCCCATGTATCCATCTCCCGTCTACTTTCTACTCTCTGCTGTTTACTGTTTACTATTTACTGTTTACGCATGGGGAAAAGAAGGCGTGCGAATAGTAAAAATTCTCAAGAGCCAACACACAAATACACAAATACACAAATACTCAAATACTCAAATATTCAAAGACTCAAATTCTCAAATGCTCAAAACTCAACTCAACTTTCTTTTACATTTCCATCATCTTGTACGTTGTACATTGTAGATTGAATGAAATTGAAAAACGTGAGTAAGAGACATAGACACGGAAAGAGACAGAAACAGACTTAGTCACGGCTAAAAGGTTTCTCTTCCTGATTCTTCCTTCGCCCGACGCTCAAATTGCCCCTGCTCCGAGTTTCCATTCCATTCCAGGAATCACATACTATAATATAGAATATAGAATAAAGTGCACATTGCACAGCTCACATTTTAAAAAACTCACCCACACAACAATCCATAAACTGGGATCTGGGATCTTGAAGTGTACGAAGAACGCCGAGCTTCACAATCACCAATTTTTATGACACATGGATCTAAAATGTACAACGTACAACGTACAATGCACAGGAATCTTGAAGGCGAGCCCGTGTCGTGTATCAATATCGCAGAATGCGGAATACAGAATGTCGAATGTCGAATGTCGAGTATAGACGATAATTTGCCAGTTTCATCGCACATCGCACATCGCACACGTCTATTTAGCGTCTCACTCTCTCTCTCGGCGCAGACAGTAAAGAATACTATAGAACAGACAAGTACAGTGCAGAATGTTCAATATAAATGTATCTATACCTTTGTACTTGTACTTAGCGTTCACCGTTCACCGTTCACCTTCCATTCACAAAAGAGAAACAGACAAACAAACCTCATGGTTTTTACACTATAATATACTTTACTCATTCTCACTCTCTTTCTGTCCCTCTGTCTTTGAGTTATCATTGCATCACAATTCGCATTTGCAAAAGTTGTATCGTATCGACGTGACTCTGTTTGGTTTGGATTGGTTTGGATTGATTTGGCCCTCTGTAAAACAAAGACGAGTGAGGAAAGTGAGGGGAAGAATTTCTGTGTTTGTAAAACAATAGGAATAGAGCAGAGCTAGCAGTGCAGTTCGATTCGATTCAACTCAACTCAACTCAACTCAGTTCAGCACAGGACAACTCCGCTCCATCAGTTCAGTTCAGTTGAGTTCAGGACAGAGCAGCGTACGTATTGCTGTTCTCTCTCTCGCCTTCCCTCGCTCTCCACGTTTACAATTTACAAACAAGTCAAACAAACAAAGTTTCTACTCTTATTCTTATTCGCATTCCTATTCCTACTCAAATTCGTACTCGTCAAAATACAAGTACAAGTGCAAGTCCAAGTATACAAAATAGAGTACAGAGTGTCGAAAAGGACAGACAAGTAGTCTCGTCTCGTCTCGTCTAGTCTCTGGTTTTATCGTGGAGCTAGTGAATAGTGATTTTTGGTGATAAAGTAGAGGACGTCTTTTTCCTTTTCCCCAGAACCAGAACCAAAAGTAAAACTAGTATTATTATCATCATCACCATTCTACTCGCCTATTATTATTTTTATTATCATCGTTACTTCACTTTATTATTATTAGCACAGTGTACAGTGGAAGGTGCAGTGCAGTGTGTATTGTGTATTGTGTATAACGTGCAGTGGAGACAATTTTACATTTTTCCGTCTTGAGACTTGAGACTTGAGTTTCGTTTCTTGTTTCGCCCTGTGTGGTGTTTGTGTTTTCTCAAAGTTTTCTCCATCTCACCTACAAAAAAGAAAATCTAAACTAGTACAAAAGCTCCAAAATTGTTTTTCTTCTTTTATTTACAACTACATAATATATAGTATTGTGATACCTGTAAATACTTTTATATAATACAAAATAATGTAATACTGTGTCTATATTTACTCTGAAAAACACTCGAGTGCAGGTTGCACATGGATAAACTCAAACAAAACTACAACTACAAACTAGAAAATAGACACCTTGTTATTTGTTATGCACAGTGAAATAGTTGTGCCGCTACTGACGTCGTCGTTGTTGTTGTTGTTTTCCTTGTCATTAGCAAGTTTCTTGTGATGTGTACATTCCTACATTGTTTGTGACTTGTTTTGGTGGAGGAAAGAGAACTGGAAATGAGAATAAGAATGAGAATGACAGTGGAAATGGAATACATGAACATGTGTAATGTGTACATGTGATACTAGATACTAGATATTATGCATACTTTTCCTTAGTTTCCTTAGTTTCTCTCTTCTCTTTCCGTCGTTTGTCCTTTGCAAAACTTTAATTTTCTCAAAAATCTATGATTATTACATGGAAAAGTAGTGAACCACATTCAAATGTCTCTCCTGTGTAATTTGTTTGAAACTGAGACTCAAACTGAAACTGAAGCTGAAACTGAAACTGAAACGGAATCTACATGTACAGGAAAAAGTACAATTAAATCTACTGAAATTGAGACTAGCAGAAAAACTACGGAAGAAACAACAACAAAGAAAACAAGTAAAATAATAATAATAATAATAACAACAACAACAACAATACAGATAAAAGCTGGTGCATCCTCATCCTCATTCGCCTCATCATCATCAGCTAGAAGAAAAAGACTTGAAAGACTTGAAAGAATTCAAGTTGAAGGTAGTCAGTTTTCATACAATAGAAACAGCAGAAGAGTAACAATCAGAAGGAGCAGAAGAAGAAGAAATACTAGAAGAAATAATAAAAATAATAATAATAATAATAATAATTGTACACGAAATAATAATAATAAAGAGGAGCAGAGTGAGCATCCTCTTGGTCTTTTTTTATCCTTCCCCGTGAAAAATCGAGCAGGTCGAGCACAATCTGATTGTGTGTGAGGAAGAAAAGGGAAAGGAAAAGAATACGTTCCACATCACACATTCCTCATTTCAACCGTTTCTATGACTCCAACTCCAACTTTTCTACTCTCGACTCTTACACATTCTGACTCTTGCCTGATTCAGTTCATTTTATTATTTTTCTTGTAAATCTCTCTCTCCGGTTCTCCGGTTCTTCGGTTCTTCGGATCTTTGGCTCTTCTTCCTTCATTCTTCATTTTACCCCTTCTTTTTGATAACTGTTCTCTTGTGTCTTCTCTTCTCTCTGTATTTTTTGTGTGTAGTGTGCAAAACTTATTTCATCTTCAACTTTGACTTCAACTTTTGTCTCTTCCTCTTCATCTTCTTCATCTTCATCTTGACGTTGTCCTAGAGACAAAACATCTCCAACTCGGAAAGTTGTCCCTTTTTTCCTCTGTCTTTGAATTTTGAATCTTGAAGAGTTATACTTTGTTTACAAAATTGAAATACCTATAACTATAACGAAAAACAAAAGTGCAGTGAACAGTCAACTGTCAAGTACTGTCAAAGTCAAAGTCTCTGTCAAAAAGGCATAAAAATAAAACACAGAGTACAATTTACTATTTTTACACTCTACATTTTCTTCTTCAAAAACACAGCATTTCATTTTCTTGATTTATCTAAAAATCTATAAAATATTACATATATCAAGTTTATTCTTTTGGTGAAAGTGCATGAAAATTGTCACTCCTAAAAGATTCGCTGTTGAAAAAACACATGCTGTGTTAAAATGAGAGTACAAGAATGAACTTAATAAATTAGTATAAAAAAGAGACAAAAACAAAAACAACAACAACTAATGAAAAGAAGACAAAAACAAATACAAAATACAAATATAGAACCTCGAAAAGGAAAAACAGAGAAGCATCTGTTTAAAATTTTCTCTCGGCTCTGTTGGAAAAAATAAGAGAGAGAGAGAGGAAAAAACCCAATGAAAATGAAAATGGAAATGGTGCTAGTGTAAAATGTGTAGTGTACAGTGTTAGTCAGAAAAGAAGAAGTGGAGGTTGTGTCAAAGTGTGATATTTGCTATTTGTAATTTGTAATCTCTCAGCTCTGTTCTGTTTTCCTCTGATCTCTGATCTCTTCGTTTCCATTTCCCATTTCCCATATGTTACGGATTCTACGTGTGTTTAATGTTGAGTGTTGAGTTGGAAATTGCAACCAGAACCAGAACCAAAACCACGGCAACGAGCTGAATAAAAACAAGAGAAAAAAAACATATCCAATATCGAATAGTAGATGCTAATTATATATAAAACTAAATAAATATAACAGGCAGACAATCTATTTATTTATTTGACTACTCTCTTCTCTTTTGTCACTCATTATCTCCGGTTCTATATTTCCATTACGCTTTACGCTTGTACAGATATAAAAAGACCGGAATCAAAAAGTGAACTTTATCTGTAATTCTAATTCTAATTCAAAATGTAAATCTATCCATGACCCTGAAACATAATCACTGATTACTGATTACACATAATACATGTGGTACTAGAACTATAATATAAGGCAAAAGAAAAAAGTGAATTTTATATATTAGACAAGCTACAGATTGAGCATTGAGCTATACACACGAACCAAATCAAACCAAACAAAGATAGATAGATAGATAGGATCATATTGATCCATAAAATTATTCAGTATTCAATTTTTATTAGAAATTACCTCTTGCAAATACATAATAAAAAACATACATACATATACAAATTTAATATCCACATTCATATTCATATTCAAAATTATTTATATTAATAAATTTACCACACAAAAAAAAATACTTATCAAAACATTAAAGACAAAACAGTAGTAACCTCGAGGACCAACCAACCAAACCAAAGCCAACATTTTACATTTACCTTTTACCATTTACCATTTGCACAAAAAGGTAGAAAAGATGTAGAAAAAAATACCAAAAAATAATGGTACTTTGATAGGAACCTTTATTAAAAAGATATCTGTATAAATTGAAAATTGAAACTTGAAACAAAAATTGTATTACATTATATTATGCATTATGCATTAAACATGATAAATGATAATTCATTAATAATGATAAATACACATTGAAATACCTGCACACTAATAAAATCTAAAATATATCGGATTACGGATTACGTATACTTAATACATAATATATTATAGGCACATTTATACATGTTATATTATGTAGACGAGAGGGTACAGGAGAAGAGGAGAAAGAGATAAATCAAAGCTGAAAGCTCGCTGCTAATCAATCAGATTAATCAGGAGTCTACTGCATGCAGCATACAGTCTGTAAAGTCGAATCCAGAATCCAAATCCAGAATCTACAAACTACAGCTCAGATCCTGGATTATAAATGAATAAATAAATAGATTCCACGGAACAAATAAATAAATAAATAAATAGGGTTCCAGTGATAAATTGATGATACTCTCTGTTCTCTTTTTGATAATTAAGGATTTCTAATTAGATTGTGCATTTACCATTTTACCATTTAAAAGAAAAAGAAAAGAGAAGGAGAAGGTGCTACGTCAACTATTTACAATTTACAATACAGTTTCAACTTTCAACCCAACACACAACACACACACCACAACCACTGTGAATAATAATACTAATAATATTGATGTAGCAACTCAACTTGTGATTTGTGATTTGTGATGAGATTCCATTTCCTACACCACTTTCCTCCAGGATTCATGAGGGAAACTAACTTGACTTTGTTCAACGTGAGGATGCTGAAACTGATGCGGATATTTATTACAAATAATACTAATAATAATACAAAAGATTCCCAAAAAACCCATGTACATTTTCAGTTTTCCATACCCTTATGATAAATAACTAAACAACTTTTGTGTGTATTTTAAACTCGTATTTATTCTTAAATATTATACCTATAATAAAAAATAATTATAAAATATAAAAAGAAAGATCAAAGAAAAGAAAGAATAATAAATTCATCATGTGAAATTATACCATCTCAAAAAATAAATTAAAGATATACTATAAAATATTATATATTACATTAAATAACGTTTTGGAAGCTTTTTCAATATTCTATTCGTCAATATCGAATTCAATATGTGCAAAAATAAATGACATAAAGTTGAGTGAGTGTGCGTGTACAGTTTGCAGTGTACAGCTTTAGCTACGACTTCGACTACGATACTCACGAGTTCACACCAATTATTGTTATTGGAGTAGTTATGTCGTTATATTATTATATATAGTAGTTACCTATATATAAAAGTAAAAAGAGAAAGAGAAAAAGAAAACGAGACGAGGAAAAAGGAAAGGAAAACGACACCTGCCTGCACGACATAGCTATAAGTAAAAGTATACATCTACAGAAATACACACACATTTGTCGTGCTCGTCATTTTCCATTTGCCATACTCCGTATTCTCCGTTTTCTACTTACTCGACTGTTTTCCACCATATTTTGTTTTCTATTCTGTTCTGTGTATTCCTAGTTGTGAGTTGTGAGGGAAAAGGGAAAGGAAAATGTCCCACTCAGGAATATACAGATGCCAATCTGCAACATTTGAAATCGATGGAGCGACGTATATTGGTAAACCTTCTTCCTCTTTTTTTTGAGAAGAGGCTCAAAATCCTACTTACTCTTACTTACTTACTCAACTTGTCAGCTATTCCATTATTCCATATTCCATTCACAATAATATAATGATAATAATGATAATAATAATAATAATATAATGATAATGATAATGACAAAAGTTGTGTGTGTGAGGATTGAGGATGATAAGAAAAAGATAACACTCCTCTTTAGACAAAAAATTTGCATCACTCACAAAACACTCACAAGTATCTACATTCTACATACTCTAAACTCCAACTCCAACAAACCGCTCCTCTTTTTTACCTTCCTTTTCTAAATGTCTATGTAGAACGTAGATTGTGGATGTACATTTATTTTTTTGCGAACCCTTTGTTCACTTTTGCTTTCATATCATATTATTTATAAGACAGTAGTTTGCATTTAATATTTGATATGGGTTTTAATGTATGCAACCTTTTACTTTACCGTACCTACCTATTTTTTTTTTATCAATGATTAGATTATAATTTTGCCGGTGATAATTCCTAATTTCCCCATGCTCTATAATATAATATACTAGACAAATTATCATATTATATTTAGGCATATTGTGACATTGTCAATCGTCCATCGTATCACACACCTTTTTTAACCTCAAACTCTTCCGTCTTTGATGTTTCAGGGTAAAAAGTAAAAATGAGCGGTGATAATTTTTTACGAGCCTTTATATTGTCTTTAAAATATCCGTAATTTCTAAGCTGACGAATTAGCAAGATTAAAATAATAATGTATAATATAGTTGAGTTTTTAGTAATAAAAAAATAATAGGTTTTTTTTAAATCTATGCAATATAATATTTTTTATTTGATCTATTCTCTATTGGAGAGCGGATAGACAAAAACTTAATCTAGTTAAATAGCATGACGTTTAGTCAAAAAATTCCTTACACTTTTATTTTTGCATGCAAATTCAAAATTCAATATTCAATGTGGGATGGAATGTTACAAAATACAAAATTAGGAGCAAAAGAGAAAAGGAAAAGAGAGATTTGAAAATGTTTGAGTTTTAGGTAATTTCATATGTTGTGTTTGTCTTGATGTTAAAGCTAAAGCCAAAACCAAATTCTCAGCAAATATCTTTTTTCAGTTTCTATTTTCCATTTTTCATACCATATGGAATCCACTTTGTTGCCCATATGTTTTATACAAGTATAAATAGTAAATAGTATAAATGCACAGTAGATTTTAGATTCTAGATTCTGTACCAAAAATAAAACAAGTCAAAAGGTGCTGTAGTTACAAGCAAAATGTAAGATGTGCACAGCTTCTTTTAGTATATTATCTTCTTTTCTCTTTTTGTCTTTTTATGATCTCCCTCTATTTTTTGCGGTTATTATGACTGTTATTACTATTAAAACTACTGTAAAAAGTATGGAGAATTTCCTACACGGCAGGATAAATAGAACAAAGAACAAAAGACAAAAGAGGAGTAAACAAAAATATGAAAAAGTGAGGTTATCATTTTTTCCCTGGTCTTTTTGTCAAGAGGATTTTCTTATGGAGATGCTGGAGATTACTTGAAAAAACTTTTAACAAGTTGTTTTTTTTCTCTGTTTTTTCTCCCTTTTTGTGTTTTCTCGTCGCCATACATTGAATGACGGACCATTGAATCGCGGAACCATTGAACCATTGAACCAAACGACGTGTAGTTGCAAACGAACAAGAGCCGACAAATGGACTCAAGATCCTGAGAAAGAAAAACATTCCGGTGGACTTGAACTCTGACCTGAAAACGTTGTCTACTCCCGCAGTAATTCAACGTCTCAAGCTGCTCCTCGAAAAACTGGAGAATGGCCAACAAGAGGTAAAAGTACAAAAAAATATTTCTTCTTTTCTCTTTTCTCTTTTTTTGCGTATAATGTATACATTTTTTTTGTTTCTATTCATGTATCTATATCCCATGTTCCATGTTCCATGTACATTTGTATAAAAGAAGGAGTAGTAAAAACAGAAAGAATAATAATAGACGAAAAACGGATATATACACATAATAATGAATACAAAAATGTACATGTCTCTGCTCAGAGGAAAAATCAACAGTAAATGAGCAAAAGAAGATGGTAAAAATTTCCTTAATCCGTATTCCGTAATTCTTCAGGTTTTCTTCACCTAGAAAAAAATTTGCACCATTTACTCTGTTTTTACTCACTTATTTACATCATCCGAAATTCCATATTATTGAGTTTTTTATCAGCGAGTATTTCCTAAAATTTCCAGTTTCCAAGTACGTTGAGCTTTTGAGAATAGATTTATGTAACTTGTGTAATTTTGAGTTGTGTATTTAGTATTTATCAACATTGATTTCCAAATATTTGAGGAATTAACCTTTAGAACCTTTAGATAAAGTTACATAAATTGGAAAATACAGTAAAAATAGATACTTTATCTTTTTGTACTCATTTACGTAATCAAATTATAAGGAAAAAACATTTACAGGAAATAACGTTTAAAACGAAAAGGTTTTCTCCATAGGAAAACTCAAAACTCTTGAAAGACTACAGACTCGAATAATAAACAATACATTTTGTTTGTTTTGTTTTTTGTCTCGTAGGTTTCTCGGGAAATTCTCCAGAAAAACATTCAATACGCAGTGGATTTACTCCTCGAAGGTGGAAGTGACGTCAGGTTTGTGAACATTAATTTAACTTTCAACTGCTTAAAATAGTAATATAAATAACAATGAAATTTAATACATTTTTAGGTTCTATATAAATTCTAAATTACTGAAACTAAACAAACTAAAGATTTATGATAAAAAATTGCCTTTTATAAATTCCAAATTGGACAAGCTGCAGCGAAGAAAAAATACGATAGTTTAACTGCGTACACATGAAATCCGAAAAAGATATTCATAATAGATTATAAGCTATAATTTTATAAGTAATTTCTATTTATAATCAAAGGTAATTCCTCATTCGTACTTTGTACTGTGCCATCGAGTTTTCTTCCTTTAATATTTTTTATTTTCCCCACCATTTTTCATTTTCGATTTTCGATTAGAAATTGCAACTAGGACTAGGGTACATACTTTTATATCTGATTATAATTTTACTACTCATTTTTTATTACCCACAATATCTTTTCCCTTTATACTTTGTATTTTGTATTACCAATACCTAAATATTTTTGAAATTTCTCACCGACTTCCTTCTTTTTTTTCACAGTATTTTTTCAGTCTTTTGCTTCCTCTCTCCAATTGTCAATTGTCAATTGCCAATTGGATTTGCGTCGTTTGGCAGATCACATAATCATAATTATGTCATTATAATGACCATTTATTGAGATAATTATTATATCACTATGATGATTATGATTACGATTATGATATTATTATCATTACCGTTGTGCCAACGTCCTTTCTTTGACATAAATAATAAATAATAAGAGTTGGAAAAGTACTTGGGGTTCTCCTGTATTTTTTCACATGTACTGATACTTATTATATTATTTCCTCACAGTCTCATTTATTTATTGTTTATTGTTTATAGATATTAGATATCCTCTACTCATTTCTCATTTCAGTTCTTCCTATTTTCTTTTTGTGTCCATAAATTTCGGAATAGGTTAATTTCCAAAACTGACAAAACGCAGCTATTTTACCGTATGTACATGTGGTGTAATTATCTACGATATACGATATTTCACTCAACACACACTATAATATATTATTTGTTATTTGTATACCTTTAGGATTTAGGATAGAGGTTCATAAGGAAAAATCCTCACGTTTTTCATTATACTGGTCATAACATTTGTATCTATAATCTATAATCTATAGTGTGTACAAACTGCAAACAGTTTCATTTTGGAACTCCAAATTCCTATGTATACACAGTACAAAATACAAAACACACACACACACACACTTACGCTTAGAACATAAATACACATACTTAAATAGGAAAAGGTATTTTATAATTAAAATCCAAAATACCATTATCATTTACACATTACACATTACACACATGATGACTCTCTACATGATACATAATCCATGATAATAATATTACAGAATGAGGAAGAAAAGACACAAGGAAAAGAGAGAGTCAATTTTGTAAATATTTAGTCAATATTCAGTACACAACTCAGCACATGCAAAAGCATAACTTACAACTGACAAAATTTTATTCATACATAAATAAACTTTTTGATGTTTGTTTTTGGGAACTTGGAATGATTTTGGGGTAAATATCTATTTGATGTTCAATCAAATATCAAATGTAGGGAATGTTGATAGCCTTTCAGTACACATTACACATCCACCATTATATTATTGTACATGTATAGATTTTTGACAGTATTCATTATGTATTATTGTTCTGTCAATCAATCATCAAAAACTAATGATTAAGGAGAGAAACTCCAACTTTACTTTTGTATTTTGTATTGTACAAAAACAAAAACAATATTATGAGAGTATAGGTCTGTGGACAGCAATAATCAATACAATACAATACAAAATACAAAGTACACACTCCACACTACAATAGAAAATAAAATAAGAATAAATGACAAAATAAAGGTATAGACGAATAGATATAGATTATAGATGTCAAATGTCAAACACACAAAATATATCTACATAAATAAATGAATAACAAAAGTTATAAAATACTTTTTACTTCTTTGGTTACTAGTTACTAGTATTATGTTTTATATTTAAGAAATTATGATTTTGATGTAAGTGCTTTGAAGGCCTACGAAATAAGAAATGTTTTGAAGTAACTTTAAACTAAAAAAAGAAAAGGTATTGATACATGTAATAATATTATATTTTATAATAATATACTTATAAATAATGATAATAATACTAATAATTTAGGGCCTTGGAAGACAAAGAGAATGAGGGTGATACTCAAAACGAGGAAACTGATTCAGTTAACACTGCTGAAACGAAACAACGAAGGTGTATTTCTTTTTCTATAACAAATTCTACATGGTCGTAGAATAGTTTGAGTATTTTATTATAGTTACTTGGTATTTTTATTGTAATCACCCCTATCTCTCCTTGTACATTATTTTAGTTTCTATTACCTATACATGCATAAAAAGTGCATTATTTATTTTAATCATCAGTGTTCTAGCTGCATTATAGCTAAAAAAAAATGTTACATGTTACTGTTAGTATCTGTAGCCCTTCACCCAAGCAAAGTCAAAGCTGCCAAAAAGCTAAAGCAATTTTATTATGATTTGATATGTGGTCTGATATTTGGTGTTATAGATTATACAACATAGTTCTATAGTTGCAATACCAAAATACTTGAAACTTGAACACAAGTATCATGAGCAATAATAATAATAATAATAAGTAATGAGTAACCCTTTAGCTGTTGTTGTGCCACAAATCAAACCCTACAAAAAATCAAAAACACCAAACACCTTCCTTTTTTCACCTTAAATTTTCTTGAAACTTTAAACTACTTATTATTTATGCAGTTTTCTTTATGCATTATGTGTGATAAGTATAAAATATAGGTGTATGTAGTAATTGATATTATATATTATCATTTTATATTGGTTAAATTAGACATTAGACATTAATAATGTAATATTATCGGGAGTCGTGGTTCTTCGTTCTTGTACTTTTGTGCAGTGTGCACAGAGTACATAGTGACATAAGAAGTGTTATACATTCTACACCTTTCGCTTGTCTTCCACATTTTATATTGTATATTGTTGATTGTTGATTGATATCCATCCATCTCCTGTAGGCTGTATTTATTATTTATTATTATTATGCGTCTATCCAAAAAGCGAGAATGCACAAAATGCACACCCATCATCAGTCATCAGTCATCAGTTCACCTTCTCTAGTATCTATTACTTTTTGTTTCAATTTTCAATGTGATTGACCCCGTTTTCCTCTCGATAATTACATGCTTTTGCTCACATCATGGGCAATCCAAAATCTAAATCCCAAATCCCAAACCTCGAATCATGGGGTAAAAATTCAAAGTTGTTGTGTTGATGTAAAAACTTGACCCATCTTTATTTATTTATGCTTTATGCATTTTTATTCTTTATCCACGATCCATAACATGTTGTATGTGGTATGTGCAATGTGCATTGTGCAGTGTGTACTGTGTACAAAATCCAAAATGCTCACGGCTGACACTGGCGTTGTTGTTTTCATTTTTCATTGTTCTATGTTGTTGCTATTACTCGCTGTTTACTGTTTACTGTTTACATATAAAATATAATGGTTGTGGATTAATGAATATTTTCTGTATGCAGTTGCAGTTAAAGATTTTCTTGATTCTTGATTCTTGATTTTGATTTTGATCCTCAAAAGTCCACCAAATAGATTTACTTCAGCATTCAAGTCCAATTTGCTTTAGATATGAAACTCCAAAATCCCAAATGCATTCACGACGAAAACATGGAACAAAAATAAAGGTAGAGACAAGAAACAAGAGACGGTTGACGGTGTCGAGTGTCGAGGTCTACAAAATTAATGAATGAATCGTAACCCGCAATAAATAGAATACAGAATGCACGGTGCATCGTATATCGTATCTCGTATATGTAATTTGAGTATTATTACACCTGTTTTCTTGTTTCTTGTATTCTGCCCACACGAGTTGCGAATTGTGAATTCAGGGTAAAAGATAAAGCATTCGTCAGTCTAATATTTACCGAGAACCTACAATCTACAATCTACAATAAATCCGTGGTACAGATAATAGCTTGTGGTTTTTGCTTTGTGGTTTATGGTTGATGGTTGATGACTTTTGACATGTTGATATAATAAATGTAGCGGAGTAAAATACAAAATACGCAATGAGAAAACTGCATCAACTATCAATTCAGAATCAGAATCAGACGGAGACTCAGACTCAATTTCAATCTCAATCTCAATCTCAATCTCAACCTCATTGCAGATTGCAGCATCGTCTGGGATCTGGAATCTGGCATCTGACATTTTATTTCTTACAAACTGTCCATCACAGATCCAAACTTGAATCTCCAATCTCCAAACAAATCCACAATAAAACGTGTAGACATTATACATTGTCCATTGTAGATTGCGGAGACGTGCATATTATATTAAATTATTTTACATTGTTTACTTTTCTTTGTACTTGATGATCGTAATGATGATGATGATGACAAGGCTGGTGGAATGTGCCACACGTCAGACTCAATATGAATCAAAGTCCTTAACATTTTCCTCATTTCCCATTTCCCATATAAAACCACAAACACCTATACAATCTACAATCTGCTGCGATCTGCAATTTAGTATTGAGGATTGAGGATTGAGAATTGAATATGACCGCATTTTCAAATATATGCACAGAGAAAATATCTACAAAATACAAAATACACAAGTATTTTGTAGATGAAAAACCAAAGGCCAAAAACCAAAAACCAAAGCCAAAAACCAAAGCCAAAACCAATTGTGCTCCATTCTGTCCGTCAATCAGTTCATTCTCTCAGTCATCCAGACGACTGAGGAATACTAAATCAAAGTGTGAACTTTGAACAAGAGAGAGAAGAGAGAGAATGGGGAATATCAGTAATATAATACCCGTGTAAATACAAGGGATTCTAGATCTGAATCTGGATCTGGATCTGGATCTGCGAATCTAAATAAATCTAAATCTGGAAATCTATTGTGTGTGAAATGTATATTCAAACAATTCTTTGAATTTCATTTCACTCGGTCTATTATCTTCCATCAAGGTGGATCGTGGGTGTTCAGTGTTCAGTGTTCACCATTCAGTGTTCAGTAGACTGAGTTGAACTGCATGTTGAATTCTGAGGGCTTTCAGCTTTCAGGCTATTTCAGAATTTCAGAATTTAGGAGAGTTTCCGAGCTTCAGAGTTTTCAGAGACAAAAAAGTGATGATGATGCTGTAAACTGTAAACTGTAGAGGAATAATAATAAAGGATAAAGGGAAAGAGAACATGTTTTGAATTTGGAATTTTGAATGCAGAATCCAGAGCAGTCCAACTCCAACTCCAACTTTTCCACTCTCAATTCTCAATACAAATACAAATACTAGTACAAAGGACTATTTAAAATAGAAAGGAGGATGAAGCCCAGCGTGGAAAGTAGAAAGAGAGGTCGATGCATATATAATATATAATCTCCACATGCACAAAATACACAGTACATGGAAAGATGTAGAGATAAATGATAAAGCAACGTGTTCACCGCTCAAGCTTTCAAGCTTTCATATCATCACAATACAAAACAGTACAGTGTACAGTGCAAATATACATGTAGATCTGGGTAATGTATGAAGGTGGATGGATGGAATTGTTTCTGCTTCTTTTCACTCGATGGAGAGTAGAGAGTACATCTAAATCTAAAGACCAAGGAAACACGTATAGATTTATATATGTACACGACCCTGCTCTCCTTCTCTTTTTCATTCTCTTTTTCATTCATCCTCAGGTTTTATTGTGTGTACACGTCAATATAATCCAAATCCAAATCCGAACCCGAATGAAATACACAAGAGAAAAAACAGATAGGCAAAATTCAAATAGAACCAGAGACTGGAGAACGTGGAAAATAGACGCTGTTTTCTGTTTTCTATTTTCTATATTTTCTAGTCAATTTCATTCCTTTGCACTCTCTTTCCTCTTTCTCATTGTAATACAGACATTATGTGAATAGTGAATAGTGAATACATACTGTTCACTGTACAGTGTCATGCCTGTTCAATGTTTAGTGTATTGTTCCATTGGAATTTTGGTATTTGGAATTTCATTCCAATTTCTCCACCAGATAAAATGCAAAAGAAGCACATTCACATTCACATTCACATTCATGCTCCTTGTACCTTTTACTTTTACTTTTTGTACTTTGTACTTTGTACATGTTCTGATTCTTTCGGCGTCTTTTTTCTTTTTCTTTCTTCTTTTTTTCGTCCTGTCTCCACCTATTTCCATTTTCTCTTCCCTGTCCTCTCCTCATCTTCATCTTCATCTTTTACTTGATGATCACTTATACGAGTAAAAATACACATAGTCGTGCCTTCTTTTTCAGAGGAATGATTACTCTATTATTGGGATTTTTGTACACATGTGCGTAATATATTATATAGTAAAAGTATACATACAGAATCCAGAATCCAGAGTACAGAGTACGTGTAGAATTTAGACAGAGTATAGCAGAGAGTATAGATACATGTCACGTACAACGTACAGCGTACAAAAGTACAGGGCGAAAGAGATGGAGCGAGTGAAACGATCCGCATGATAATAAGTAAATAGTCAATTTTATCCTTGACTCCATATTACATCAGCCATCAGCCATCAACCATCAACATTCGACAGTCGACAGCCGGCAGTCGACTCTCTACTTTCTTCTGTCTACTAAGAACATGATGAATGGTGAATGGTAGCTACGAAATAATGATAATACGTATACGTCTAATATAATATCTATCTTTCTCTCGCACTCTTCAACTCTACTCAACTCAACTCAGCTCACTTACTACTTATTTTCACCACTGACTCTTTCTCTTCTTTGCCTTTCTCGCTCTCTCGCTCTCTTGACTTGACTCGACTCGACTTGAAACCAAACCAAACCAGTATCACGTAAAAGAAGAAGACGAGGACAAAGAAAAAGAAAAAGAGAGTATTAAAGTTGAGTTTGAGTGCATTTACAATGTACAATGTACAATATACAATATACAATATAAATTGCACACGAGTCAGCCATTCAGCTAAAATTCATTCAAAGACTCTTTTATTTTTCTTCATCTATTTGAGACTCGAGACTCGAGACGCGAGACTCGAGGCTCGAAAAGTCTCAACTCTCAACTCTCAACTCTGAACACTCAAGTCAAAATGAAAGAAGAAAGGAGGAAGAACAAGTTGAGAGAGGATAATAAAGAAGGGAAAAGAGAAAGAGAGAAAAATGACGTCTATTTAAATTTCTCAAATTTGAACTACAGTTAGAATGAAGAAGAGAAACTGGCAGAGACGATACATGGATTTTGCCAACATGATATTAGCCAGGAGCTAATACTTTTTCCACATGTACTTTCTCCTTCACTCTCTGTATTTTTACTCTGCATAGTTTAGTTCTGTATCTCTTCTCTCTTCTTCTCTCTCTCTTCAATGTTCAATGTTCAATCTTTCCCGTCAATTTTCCATGCCAATTATTGCAGGATGGATATTTAAATGTGTCGCAATGCAGCGCAGTTCTGTTCTTTTCAGTTGAGTGCACAACTCACAACTCACAAGTCAGTGATTGAGGGAGATGAGAGACAAAATACTAACAGTCATTTTATACCACTTGTATTTATTTTCTGTTTTTGCTCTTTCAATTCCAGTCTCCAAATCATAGGCAGTAGACCAATTCACAGCACTCGTATCATTTCTAGTTTCTAGTTATCCCATGAATTTAAATGGATTTTAATTTAATTCAAAATGACACCATTCTCATGATAATTACTCTGTATAATTGAGCATTG